>ML354551.1:0-107960 GCA_005239505.1 Nicotiana paniculata
AACCATAACCTTAGATCTTTATTACAATTGCTTACACCTTAGCATAGTTAATCTTTAGTTTTAGTCTTTATTGTTAGTAATTTAAATAACATCAAGTGACAGTTGAGTATTCTAACAGCTTGCTTAATACGTAAATTCCCTGTGGGATCGACTCTGGGCATAATACCCCGGATTATATTTGCAACGCCCGCTTATTCTTTTATTAGACACAGTTGAGCGTGATCACTGCCCGTCCGTCTGAGGATGAAATACTATGATCAACTCAACTCGGGTACCTAACTCTTGCTGAACTGCTCTCCAAAAGTGTGAGGTATGCGTACCTCGATCATAAATGATAGACACAGTCACACCATGAAGGCGAACAATCTCTCGAACAAATATCTCTACCAACCGCTCTGAAGTATAAGTACTTGCCAGTGGAATGAAATGTGCTAATTTAGTCAACCTATCCACAATAACCCAAACGCCGTCGAACTTCCTCTGAGTCCGTGGGAGTCCAACAATGAAGTCTATAATGATACACTCCCACTTCCACTCAGGAATCTCTATCTGCTGAAGTACACTACGGGTCTCTAATGCTCACATTTCAGCTGTTGGAAATTCAAACAATGAGCCACATAAGCAACAATATCCTTTTTCATCCTTCGCCACCAGTAGAACTGTGAGCTTCTTCAAAAATCAACTCACTAAAGCCATCAACATTAGGCACATATATACGAACCTGCATCCTCAAAACACCATCATCTCCAACTGTAACCTTCTTGGAACAACTTTGCCGAACACTGTCCCTAAGGACCATCAAGTGCCGGTCATCATCCTGCGGATCTCTGATAAGATCGAATAAGGAAGACCGAGCAACTATACAAGCTAGAACATGGCTGGGTGAAATATCCAACATCACGAACTGATTAGCCAACGTCTGAATATCTGAAGCTAACGGTCTCTCCCCAACTGGAATACATGCAAGGCTTCCCGTAGTTATTGTTTTCCTACACAATGCATCGGCCACCACATTGGCCTTCCCCGGATGATACAATATAGTGACGTCATAATTTTTCAATAACTCTAACCATCTCCTCTGTCTCAAATTAAGATTCTTTTGCTTGAACAAGTATTGGAGGCTACGATGATCCGTGTAAACCTCACATGGCACGCCATAAAGATAGTGCCTCCATATTTTCAATGCATGAACAATGGCTGCCAACTCTAAGTCATGGACATGATAATTCTTCTCATGAATCTTTAACTGCCTAGATGCATATGCTATCACCCTGACCTCTTGCATCAATACCGCTCCCAAACCAATATGGGAATCATCACAATATACCGTGAAAGATCCTGAAACTGCTGGTAACACCAATACCGATGCTGAAGTCAAGGTTGTCTTGAGCTTCTGGAAGCTCGACTCACACTCATCCGACCATTTAAATGGGGCACCCTTCTAAGTCAATCTCGTCATGGGGGCTGCTATAGACGAGAACCCCTCTATAAAATGATGGTAGTATCCCGCTAAACCCAAGAAGCTCCTGATTTCCATGGCTGAAGTGAGTCTAGGCCAATTATTGACTGTTTCTATCTTCTTAGAATCTACCTGAATACCCTCTACTGATACGACGTGACCTAAGAAAGCTACTGAATCTAACCATAATTCACACTTTGAAAATTTTGCATACAACTAACTACCCCTCAAAGTCTGGAGTGCCATACGGAGGTGCTGTTCATGCTCCTCCCGACTGCGGGAGTATATAAGAATATCATCAATGAACACAATTACGAAGGAATTTAGATAAGGCTTGAAAACTCAATTCAGCAAATCCATAAAGGTTGCTGGGGAATTAGTCAAGCCAAAAGACATCACCAAAAAATCATAGTGCCCATACCTTGCCCGAAAGGCTATTTTAGGCACACCGGATGCCCTAATCTTCAACTGATGGTAGCCCGATCTTAGATCAATTTTCAGAAACACACTGGCACCCTGAAGCTGATCAAATAAATCATCAATTCTCAGCAATGGATACTTATTTTTGATAGTGACTTTATTCAACTGCCAGTAATCTATACACATTCTCATTGATCCATCCTTCTTCTTTACGAACAAAACCGGTGCACCCCAGGGCGAGACACTAGGCCTGAAGAAACCCTTATCAAGCAGGTCTTGCAACTGTTCTTTCAATTCTTTCAATTCTTGTGGGTCCATCCAGTATAGAGGAATAGAAATGGGCTGAGTGCCCAGAGCAACATCAATACAAAAATCGATATCCCTGTCGGGTGGCATCCCTGGTAGGTCTGCAGGAAACACTTTAGGAAACTCCCGAACAATAGGCACTGACTCTATTGAAGAAACCTAGGCATCGGAATCACGGATATGAGCCAAATAAGCCAAACGTCCTTTCTCAACCATGTAACAAGCCTTGGCATAAGAAATCACTCTGCTGGGAGAATGACCAGGAGTCCCTTTCTATTTTAACCGAGGCAATCCCGGCAAAGCTAAAGTAACTGTCTTGGCGTGACAGTCCAAGATGGCAAAATAAGGTGACAACCAATCCATGCCCAATATGACATCAAAATCGACCGTGTAGGATTTCTTATGCCAAGGCTTGTTACAATTTTCTTAAGTGAGGTATTCTGTTACAATTGAAGCATCTTATTCTAGCATGCTGACCTCCACTTATGACTACCTGATGCCTACCCCTGGCTGACTATGCAGGTGGTGCTGCAGCTGGTGCCGGAACTATACCACGAGAATTCTGGTACTGAGGCTGATTACCTAAAAATTTCTGACAAGATCTCCGAATGCGCCCATAATCACCACACCCGTAACACCCATCCTGATAAAGAGGCTGACCCTGACGAACCGGCTGACCACGATAATAACTCTGAAGAGGAGGTGCTCTAATAAGGGCTGATTGATCAGAATAAGGCAAGTAAGAGCCACGACCACCTGAGGAACCATGGGACGTCTGAAGTGCTGAATTAAATGGCCTTGAAACATGTCATCTACCTTGAGTATCTCTGCCTCCAGACGAGGCACCGCTAAATCTACTGGAATGGCGAGGTCTCTTGTCTTACCCCTGACCTCCCATCCCGAGAATCGTCTCAACTCTCCTGGCCACATTGGCCGCATCCTGAAATGAAATCTCAGTCCCTGTCTCCTTAGCCATTTGCAACCTGATGGGCTGGGCAAGGCCCTCAATAAATCTCCTAACCCTCTCTCTTTCTGTGGGCAATAAAAGAATAGCATGTCGAGCCAAATCCACAAAATGATTCTCATACTGGGTAACTATCATGCCGCCCTGTTGAAGACGCTCAAACTGACGACGCTTCTCTTCTGTAGTAGTGATAGGCAAAAATTTCTCCAAAAAGAGGTGAGAGAACTGATCCCAAGTCAGAGTAGGTGACCCAGCTGGTCTAGTCAACAAATAATCCCTCTACCATTTCTTGGCGGAACCAGTCATCTGAAACGCGGCGAAGTCGACCCCATTGGTCTCCAAAATACCCATATTACGAAGAACCTCATGACAGCTATCCAGATATTCCCGAGGATCCTCTGACGTAGTACCACTGAAGTGAACAGGGAAAAGCTTGATGAACCTGTCCAATCTCCACAAAGCATCGAAAGTCACAGTTGCCCCCTCAGCAATCGGGGCTGCATCTGAGGAGTTGTCTGATCAAGAGTGTGGGTAGCAGGAGTTTGGACCCCTCCTCTAGCCTGAGATACAGCTCCTGTAACAGGGAGTGCGCCAGTCTAGGCTACACTCTCCATAAGGCTCACTAATCGTACCAAAGCATCTGAAGTACCGGGGTAGCAATAAACCCCTCTGGGACCTGAGCTAGTCCAGCTGGAACGGTCTGAGCTGGAGCCCCCACATCAATCTCAATCTGGGCTCCGCAGCTGGAGCTGTTGTCTGAGCAGTATGCTGTGTCCTGCCCCTGCCTTGGCCCCAGACGTGGCCTCGGCCTCTGCCCCTAATAGGAGTTGCTGCTGCTGGAAGACCGGATTGTTGGTCAGCGGAAGAAGAAGCACGTGCTCTCGCCATCTGCGAGAGAGTAGAAGAGTTCAATCAGTATTTGAGATACCAAGGATTGCACGACCGAGTAGAAATAAAAACTGAGTTTGTTCCTAATTTCATAGCCTCTGAGAGATAAGTACAGACGTCTCCGTACCGACCCCTCGGACTCTATCAAGCTTGTTCGTGAATTGTGAGACCTATACAACCTAGTTATCTGATACCAACTTGTCACGACCCAAATTCCCAACCCTCGGGATCGTGATGGCGCCTAACACCATACTTGCTAGGCAAGCCAATGCTAGAAATTAATTAATCTTTCCTTTTAAAAGTTTTCTTACACATAATAGAACAATTTAAAAGTGAATATTGAATCTAATATTTTCCACTAAATAACTTCACGAATACTAATAAACATCAATAATTAAGCCGAACCATGAACTAAATATATAACTATAAGACTACCACATGGTCTGGTGTCACAGTTCACGAACTACTAAAAATACAACAAATAATGGGTTGAAAGAAGTATATATGTCTGCTTCGAATGGAATAAAACAACAACTAAATAATGTAGAGAAGACTCCAGGAGTCTGCGAATGCCAGGAGCTCTACCTCTTGTCTACAATGAAAATGCGCAGCTACTAAAATCTCCTAACTCTGGCCGGTAGCTGGATCTGCACAAAAGAGTGCAGAGTGTAGTACCAGTACAACCGACCTCATGTACTGAGTAAGTGCCGAGCCTAGCCTCGGAGAAGTAGTGACGAGGCTATGGCGGGGCATTAAAACACAACCTGTGAACAAATATATAATAAAGCAAGAAATAAATAATAATAATAATAATAAACTCGATAACTAGTAACTTGCAACAGTAAATAAAAATAACTCGGATAACTCTTTTCAGATATCAACTATAATCAACTCCTCAAAATTTCCAAGTTTCAATTTAAATCACAGTAAAAATCAGAGTATGAAAACCTTTTTAATAAAATCTGAGTTTTTTTTCCGAATCCTTATTTTTGAAAATCAGTAAAACATAAATATTCTCCCTTATCGCTCCTTGTTACGCCGCGCAACCCGCTTCCTGTCCACCCTTATTTCTCCTCCCTATATATATATATATATATATATATATATATATATATATATATATATATAACCCTTATTTCTCATGTTGCAGCGTGCAACCCGATCCCACATGTCCACCCTTATCACTCCTTGTTGCGGCGTGCAACCCGCTCCCACCAGACATATCATATCAGTTTATTTACGAAATCTTTCATAATTCAGGCCAAGCCTTTCACAATTGTATCCATAATTGTAAACAGAAGCTGTAAAACTCATAAACTTCATCAATCATCATTTCACAACGAAACCAACCGGAAGTTATATACATGTCGTAACACTGACATCCAGCTCAATCCTTATGTAACATAACAAAACCAAGAGAACAACCAACACTTCCAAAGTCTTGAAACAATACTTAACAATATATTAATGAATCCAATTAGACATATAAACATCAATGATCCTGAAACAATTAAGCCCGGAAGCAAATAATTGAAAATGGGGAAGGGACCATGTTCAACAATTATTTAGTGGTGCATAGATACTCATCACCTCACCTATACACCACACACATGCAAATTCACATAGCATTTAAGTGGGAATTCCTATTCCCTCAAGTCAAGGTTAAACCAAGCACTTACCTCAAATTCGCAAGCCACTCACTACTCAATTACCGCTCTTCCTTTCGAATTTGCGTCTAACCTGCTCGAATCTAATCATAATTAGCTTAATATAATTAATTTATGCTAAAGGAACAAACTTTACTGACAAATCATTGCTTTCCTAAGTTTTCTAAAAAAAATTTAAAACCCGACCCCGGGCCCGCTTTGTCCAAACTCAGGGTTCGGACCAATTTTGTTTACCCATTCACCCCTGAGCCCGAATATGCAATTAGTTTCGAAATCTGACCCCAATTCGAGGTCAAAATTCTACTTTGACAAAATTCCCTAATTCTACCCAAACACTGAATTTCTAAGATGAAAATTCTTAATTTTTGATTGAAAAGTGATGAAAAACATTGGGAAATCGAAAGAGACAAGTTTAGAATTGTTTACCAACACTTTGGGGATGAATTTGTGTAAAGAAAATCGCCTTTATGTCTTCGTAGTTCGAAAATTGGTGAAAAATAGGTTCTGCCCGATTTCTAAAACTATTTTTATATGACTGGGCAGGCTTTCATCGCGTTCGCGATGGGCCTGCTGCGTTTGCGATGGGTCAGGCCCAATGGCCTTCGCGTTCGCAGGGTATTGAACACGTTCATGAAGCTTTGCTTCCTTTGGTCATCACGTTCACAACCAGGTGGTCACGTTCGCGAAGAAGAAATGCAACTACCCTCCCCCAAGTACCGTTTACACAGTGCGTTCGCGTGGCCTGAACGCGTTCGCGAAGCTTTAGCCCACCAGTGCTCCGCGTTCGCGTCCTGAGTTCCGCATTCGCATAGAACAAAAATGGCCCCAGTGCACTTTACTCTACGCGTTCGCGAGTGAAGCAACTCGAACGCGAAGAACAATTTATCTGCGCACCAAAAACAGTCATGGCAACATTATTTCTTAAGTGTAAAACACCCCGTAGCCTACCCAAAACTCACCCAAACCCTCGGGGCTGCAAACCAAACATGCACGCAAGTCTGAAAATTTCATACGGCCTTGCTCGTGTGATCAAATCATAATAATAACATCTAAAACTATGAATTTAACCTCAAAACTCATCATTTTTATCAAGAACACTCAAATTTCACTATTTTTCAACCGGACATCCGAGTCACGTCAAATCAACTCCTATTCTTACCAAATTTCACAGATAGGACTTAAATATCATAATAAAACTATATCGTGATCCGAAACAAAAATACGGGCCCGATCCAACACTTTCCAACATTAATTCATTTCTTTAGTTCTTTGGAAATCCGGCAAAACATTTTTCTTTAAAAATTGATTTTTAAAGCTAGGGACCTCGGAATTCAATTACGGGCATACGTCCAAGTCCCATATTTTACTGTGAACCTCTCGGGATAGTCGGAACACAGATCCGGGTCCATTTACCAAAAATGTTGAACAAAGTCAACTAAAACCAAATTTTGAATTTGAAAAATTATTATTTCTCATATTTTCATACAAAAGTTTTCCGGTTTTATGCCAGGACTGCGTAGCAAATCGAGGTAAATAAAATTAATCTTTTTAAGGCTAATGAGCCTGGAATGGAGTTTTAATTTATAAGATGACCCTTTGGGTCATCACACTTTGCTAATATGATGCCCCTCCCCCTTTTAATGATGATGTTCTGGTTTTCTTGATAATAACACTAGGTTATGTACTTAGCCTACTTCAAGCATGCTTTAATTCATTCTGCACCTATAACTTTTCCAAACTGGGAAACCTGTTCTTTGAAAACTTTTTTAGCATGTGACTGCTACTATGTTGAATATGAAACATGTTTATCAGTTTCATTAAACTAGTTATTTTTCAAGTTCTATGATGTATTTAAGTGTCTACTTGTTGACTCAACTTGATCATGGCTGAACCCCGAAACTCTTGTTTTACCAGTTTTAGTCCTTTCTTTCCTTGTCACTTAAACTCTTTTGAATCCCACTCTTGGCCAATGCTGCCTAAGTTCTGTTCTTTGGCCTCCCTAGTGTGAGCACTACTCAGGGTTCATTTTAGACCCTTGTGAACTCTGACACACTAGGATTGGGTTGACTAATCCCTCCTCTGAACTATCTTTGTTAACCACCCTTGTGTGAGCACAGCCCTGGGTTCTTGAAGCCATTGGGAACTCTGACATATTAGGGCCTTGGTTCTATATGCTCAACCTTGTCTTTTGCTCACTGGGGTGAATCACTGAAGTCTTGGCTGATTTGTGTCTATGAGTATGTAAGTTTGGAACTGTTGTGAATTGTGAGAATGAAGAGCTGGCCTATCCAGGTGTATTTTGGGCCTGTTGTAGGCTCCCTATAGCTTTTCTACTCTGTAATTTACTATATTCATTCTGGCTCTGTAATTATTATTATAATAAAATTTTGGGGTATTAGTGAAATTGAGAAAGGGATTTTTATATTACACTTAGTGAAATTGGGAAAGGGATTTTCAATAATGTGGTATTGTATGTCGTGTGTTAGAAATCATGCCTATAGGTATCCTATTATTTTTCAGTCATATATGTTAGCAATCCTGCCTATAGGTTCAATACTTGGTTCAATTGTGTTCTATTTATGCTTGTTAGAACCATGTCTATAGGAAATTGTATATTCAATTTGCGTGCAGTATTCTGTTCACATGCTGCCTCATTCACAAATCATAGAAATCATGTCTATAGGATCTAAAATCGGATTAACTATAGAAAACATGCCTATAGGTCTGAATCCATTTAATTATCATCTCGCTCGTTTGTTCAGAAGTTTTCAAACACCGTGTTATTGTGCTCACTAGAAAACATGCCCATAGGATCAAACAAGTGATTCTGAATATGCTTCTATGATTACCACTATTTATTAACGCGTAAAACACCTAGACATCAGGCCTACAGGTTTAATCCGCTTATGCTTAAAATCAGTAGGCAAAATTATGTAGGTTTTGGAAATCGTATTAGGGAATGGTTTTTGTGTATAACTGTCTGCCCATTAATTCAGTATCACATATAGATCCTTCCTATAAGACCCTGCAACCTTAATTAATGAAAACCTGTCAATGATAATCAGTTTGGCGTGCATTTGTTGTCTAAATGCGGAGGCTAACTTGAGCCCTTATTTGCTTATGTGTGAAAGTCCTAAATGTTTTTCATGTCGCCTAGTGTTTTTCCTTTTGAGAAACCTAACTTAAAGTCTAGAACCACCCTGAAATAGAGGTCCAAATGCCTCCTGGACCATAGGCATGGGACGGGTAGTGTACGCATAGAGTACGACGTAGAATTGGTTAGTGTGCTTTAGGTAAACAACTTAAAGATAGTAACCTGGTAGCAGGAGATGATAGTCTGTGCCCGCTGAATAATATGAGTAACACCCATATCGAGGGAGTTATGAAGTATTATTTATGTTGCACGGGGTGATCCTTTAGGCTAAAGAACTTAGGACCCCCACCTTTGTTTATAGTCAATTGTTTTATTTGCCCAAATTGCTTCCCTTTTCTTAGACTAATTCATATAATTCGATTTCGGCCGGGACCCACTATTTTGGACCTCGAGGAGTGCCTAACACCTTCTCCTCAAGGTAATTTGAGCCCTTACTCGATATTTGGTGATGCAAGTGGTTAATCCAGAGTTATTTGTAAAAAGGTGCCCTAACGCACCTTAATCTGTTAGGTGGCGACTCTCTCTTTTAATACAATTCCTTAAAAGAGTTGTCACGTGTCGAAACCCGATTTCGCGAGAAAAAGGGGCGCGACATACGCCGAAGTCCAAAATCATCATAGGAACCTATTGGGTCTGTCAAATCCCGGTTCCGAGGTCATTTACTCAAATCGTTGACTGAATTCAAACATAATTATTATAAGCCACTATTAAGGAACTAAGGGTTCCAATTTCAACTCGAGTCGTTCCAAGCCTAAACCAACCATCCCCGCAGGTCATAAAACAGTAAAAGCACATACAAGGAGTCTTAATTAGGGGAACATGGGTGTATAAAGTAAAATGACCGGTCCGGTCGTCACATTCTCCACCTCTTAAACAAACGTTCGTCCTTGAACGGGTCTAGGATCATACATGTAGTGCTGAATAAGAGTGGATATCTGCTCTGTATGTCTCCTTTGTATCCCAAATCTCCTCCTCGACTGGTTGATCCCTCCACTTAACCTCTACCAAAACCATCTTCTTGGACTTCAACTGGAAAACCTACATGTCAACAATGGCACCTGGCTCCTCCTCATAACCCAATCTCTCATCTAGCTGAATCGTGTTGTAGTCTAACACATGCGACCTGTCGGCATGATACTTCAGGAGCATAGACACTTGGAATAACAGATGACTCCCGATAGTCTGGGAGGAAAAGCAAGCTCATAATCAACCTCCGCAACTCACCTCAACACTTCAAGTGAACCTATGAACTTTGGGCTCAACTTGCCCTTCTTCCCGAACCTCATCATTCCCTTCATCGGCGAGACTTTCAAGAGAACCTTCTCGCCCACCATAAATGATAAATCACGCGCCTTCTGATATGCGTAACTCTTCTGTACGGACTATGTTGTGCAAAGTCGATCATGAATCAACTTCACTTTCTCCAAGGCATCCTTTACTAAATCAGTACTATATAACCTAGCCTCGTCGGGCTCAAACCATTGGATGGGCGAACAACATCGTCGACCATACAAAGCCTTAAATGGAGCCATCTCGATGCTGGACTGATAAATGTGTTATAAGAAAACTCGGCCAAAGGCAGGAATCGATCCCACTGCCCTCCAAAGTCAATCACACAACTGAGCATATCCTCCGAAATTTGAACCGTCCGCTTCGATTTCCCGTTAGTTTGCGTATGAAAGGCTGTGTTGAGCTCTACCTGAGTCCCCAAATCACTTTGTACTGCCCTCCAGAAATGCGATGTAAACTGAGGGCCTCTATCTGATATGATGGAAACAGGCACACCATGCAACTGAACAATCTTCTGAATGTAAATCTGGGCCAATTTATATGAAGAATACGTAGTCAGAATCGGATTGAAGTGTGCCGACTTGGTCAACCTGTCGACAATGAGCCAAATCGCATCGAACTTCCTCAAAGTTTGTGGAGCCCAACTACGAAGTCCATATTAATGCTCTCCCATTTCCACTCAATTATAACCATCTCTAAAGTAGGCCACCTGACCTCTGGTGATCATACTTAACCTGCTAGTAATTTTGGAACCTCGCTACATACTCAACTATGTCCTTCTTCATCCGCCGCCACCAATAATGCTTCCTCAGGTCGTGATACATCTTTGTAGCACCTAGATGAATAGAATACCTAAAAATATGTGTCTGCTCAAGAATGTTCTCCCTCAATCCATCGACATTAGGAAAACATAGACGGCCTTGAAGTCACAGAACACCATCCTTACCGATAGTAATCTCCTTGGCACCACCCTATTGTACCGTCTCCCTAAAAACAAACAAGTGTGGATTTTCGAATTGATGACTCTTGATCTGTTCAAAAAATGAAGACTGAGCGACGGCGCGTGCAAGAACTGGGCTGGGCTCTGAAATATCCAACCGCACAAGTCTGTTATCCAAGGACTGAATGTCCAAAGCTAGTGGCCTCTCCTATACTAAAATGAATAACAAACTACCCATACTCTCAGTCTTTCTGCTCAAGGCATCCGCAACCACGTTAGCCTTGCCCGAATGATAAAGGATGGTGATATTATAATACATTAGTAAATCAAGCCACCTTTTCTGCCTCGAGTTGAGATCCCTCTGATTGAACAAATGCTGCAAGCTGTGATGATCGGTGTAAACCTCACAGGACACCCCAAAAAGATAATGCCTCCATATCTTGAGAGCATGAACTATCACGTCCAACTCCAAATCGTGTACATGGTAACTTTTCTTGTGGGGCTTGAACCGGAAGGCAACACTAACACCAGTGTTGTAGTCAATGCAGTCTTGACCTTCTGAAAGCTTGTCTCGCAATCATTGGACTATCGAAAAGGAGCACCCTTCTAGGTCAATCTAGTCAAAGGTGCTGCAATAGATGAGAAACCCTCTACAAACCGGCGCATAATAGCTTGTTAACCCCAAGAAGCTCCTGATCTTGGTCGTTGTGGTGGGACGAGGCTAACTCTGAACTGCCTCGATCTTCCTGGGATCTATATTAATACCTTCTCCTGATACCACATGCCTTAAGAATGCCACAGAATCTAACCAGAACTCGCACTTGGAGAACTTAGCACATAGCTTATGTTACCTCAAGGTCTGAAGAACCACTCTCAACTGCTGCTCAGGCTCCTCCATGATACACGAGTAGATCAATATGTCATCAATGAAGACAATGACAAACGAGTCAATATATGGCCTGAACCCCCGATTCATCATAAACATAAATTCCTCTGGGGTGCTTCTCAAACTGAAGGACATCAGTAAAAACACATAGTGGTCATATTTAGTCCAAAAGTTCATCTTCGGAACATCTGAATCACGAAATTTCAACTAATGATATCGCGATCTCAAGTCGATCTTAGAGAACACCCTGGCACCCTGCATCTGGTCAAACAAATAATCAATTCGCGGCAAAGGGTACTTGTTCTTAAGAGTAACTTTTTTCAACTGGCGGTAATCAATGCACATCCGCATAGTCCCATCTTTATTCTTCACGAACAATAAAAGTGCACTCCAAGGAGACAGACTCGGTCTGACAAACCCCTTTGCTAGAAACTCCTCAAATTTTTCTTTGAACTCTTTCGGAGCCATGCAGTATGGTGGAATATTGATAGGCTGGGTACCTGGAGCCAAGTCAATACAAAAATCGATATCACGATCTGGTGACATGTCTGGTAGATCAGTAGGAAACATATCGGAGAACTCTCGAACCACGGGCACTGAATCAATAGGCGGAGTATCTATAATCGTATCCCGAACATAAGCTAGATAATCCAAATAGCCCTTCTCGACCATGAGTCGATCCTTCAGAAAAAAGATAACCTGGATAGATGCACTGATAGACTAACCCTTCCACTTCAATCTAAAAAACTCTGGCATCTCTAAGGTAATAGTTTTGGCATGGAAATCAAGGACGACATGATATGGAGACAACTAGTCCATGCCCAGGATGACCTCAAAGTCGGTAATATCGAGCAACAGAAGATCTACTCTAGTCTCATAACCACATAAAGTCACGATACAAGATCGGTAGATCCGATCCACAACAACAGAATTGCCCACTGGCATGGACACATTTACAGGAGTACCCAAGGACTCGTGAGGAACAGCCAGAATATGAGCGAACAACGATGAAACATATGAATATGTAGACCCTGGATTAAATAGTACCGAAACATCCCTATCACTGACAGAAATAATACCTATGATCACGACATTTGAGGCTACTACCTCTGGTCTAGTTGGAAAGGCAAAGAACATAGCTGGAGCGCCACCTGACGGGCCTCCACCTCTAGGATGGACCCTACCAGCCTTCCCTCCGCCTCTGGGCAGCCAAACGACTGGTGTGGCAGCTGGTGCTGTAATCATGGGCTGATGACCCTGCTGCACTACCTTGCCCCAAAGCTTGGGGAGGAATCTCCTCACATGACAAAGATCCTCGCACTCGAAACAACCTCTTAATGAGAAAAATGACTAACCTTGAGTCTGCCTCTGGGAACCTGAACTCCCACTGGAGTAACCCTGAATGGCCGGTGGATGGTAGGAGCTTTCTGGAATGTCGCTGAAATAGTCTGCATTAAAGCACCCCGAAGAGGCGGCGGTGCTGGATATGTGGGCCTGCCAGATTTACCCCTCACAAATGGACCTCTGCCTCCAGAAGGAGCACCACTTAACCCTCAAGAATATCGAAATCGCTTGTCCCTCGGCATCTACTCTCGGACCCGCCGACGAGGACCCTCAATCCTCCGAGCTATCTCCACAACCAGCTCATAAGAAATCCTCATCTCAACCTATCTTGCCATATTGGTCTGGATACCAGAGTTCCAACCTGCAACAAACCTTAACACTCTCTCTGCATTGGTGGGGAGTATCATAAGTGCATAGCGAGATAACTCAGAGAATCTCTCCTTATAGACGGTCACCGACATCTGGCCTTGTTGTAGTTGCTCGAACTGAAATTGCAACTCTTCCCTATGAGAGAGTGGAATATATCTATCTAGAAAGAGGCTTGTGAACTGGTCCTAAGTCAAGGGAGTATAACCTGCTGATGTGCAGAGAAGATTGGACTGCCACAATCTACGTGCCCTGCCCTCCAGCTGAAAGGTGGTAGAGTCACCCCGTGAGAATCAATATCCTCATATTATGAAGTATGTCCCTACAACAATCAATCAAGTCCTGGGGGTCCTCATGTTGCTCACCTCCAAAGACAGGAGGATGTAGCCTGGTCCATCTATCAAATAGCTTTCGCGGCTCGCCGACCGCATCTGGTCTAGGCTCTGGTATAACCGCTGCAACTGGCTGACGCCTACGGGTAGTGCGATCGAGGTATGATATATGACACTTGTATGCCATGGTTCCTGAGAAATAGTGGATTGTGCTCCCCCTCTCGCTTGAGATGAGGCTAGTTCTGATGTAAATAAACCAACTTGCTTCATAGAATCTATGAACCACAACATACGACCCATGACCTCCTGGAATGCTGGTGCAGACATGTAATATACTTGGGTCGGCTCCGCTGCAAGCACCTCGCTCCTCCCCTCAATAATAGGATCCTCCACTGGATCCACTGGTGGCACAAATGGAGCAACTCTGGGATGCCCTCGTCCTCTACCACAAGCTAGAGCCCTCCCTCGGCCTCTGCCTCAATCTCTAGCAATAGGGGGAGCAGCTCCTCCACGGTCGGGTACATCTGTTGCTAACATTATCACCATCTGTGAGAGAATAAGAGAAAGATACTTAGAACAACATCAACTGCATGATAGGATATGAAGAAAGAGTAGTTTCCTAACACCCTATAGCCTCTCGAAGATAAGTACAGACGTCTCCGCACCGATCCGCAAGACTCTAGCAGGCCTGCTCATGACTTCTGAGACCTATGTGAACCTAGTGCTCTAACACCATTTTGTCACGGCCCAATTTATCATATATGCTGTGATGGCGCCCAACGTCGTCGATAGGCGAGCTAACGGGGAACTAGCCATGTATTTATTCTTTTATAATAATTTCAAAGTAGTTGATTCTTATTTATTAAGTAAACGAGAAGTGAAAAATTATATTAAAGTATAGTGTGAACCATTGAAAGAGAAAAATACGATGAAATAAATACCCAAAACCATAAACTGTCTACTAGCATATTACCAAGACCCGATGTCACAAGTGTATGAGCAACTAGTAGAATATACAAAACACCTACGCTATTGTCTGAATCAAGATAGATAGAAAGTAAATAAAAAAGAGAGACTGCATGTGCTGCAGAATGGACTCAGAAAGAATCTTACCACTATACCTCGGGGTAGCGGGGGTGCGCGCCTGAATGACTGCCAGATGCACCTGCCTCAGATCCTGCACGATTAGTGCAAAAATGTAGCATGCGTACATAAACAATATGTACCCAGTAAGTATCTAGTCTAACCTTGAAGAAGTAGTGACGAGGGGTCAACATCGACACTTAATATGTGCCAACAAATAGAACAACAACAATAACAACAAACCCAGTAGTTTCCCACAACGGCTATTTCCCACCATATTTGACTCTCCCTTGGTACTGGATCCTTCTTCATACCACTTTCCTAAACATGGCAAGCGGATCTCATCATAATCGAACAAAATTTGGTTCAACTTCTTGACCTTTCCACTATTCTGTTTGTGTTCATTCTTCTTCTATTATGGTATGGATCTTTGTGTATCTCCGTTGATTCGTACTTACCCTGAAAATTAGGGTTTAAGATGTCTTTTAGATCGAACCAAATCTGGTTCAATTCTTTGATTTTAAGTGATAATTCTGTCTATGTTCATCTTATTCTATGCAGCATTTTCTTTTTATTTTTTATTTATTTTAGATTTTTGCCGATTTTTGTGCTTTCCCTAAAATTAGGGTTTTGAAATTTCCATCTTTTCCTTACTGATTTCGATTGCTTTTCTTTCTACTGCTATATAAACCCCTCCCATTCCCCTTTGAAACAGTCTCGAATCATTAAGATATCTACTAAAAATTTAAAGTTGTATGCTCTTTGTTCTTTAATACTCTTATCCTGCAATTTGGTTCCTGGCCGGCTGAAAGCGAAGGACATAAATTTTGGGTTCTTGCTTTTTTTGTTGATACTCATAACACTATGGACTTCCTTACTTTCTTGTTTTCAATTATTTGGTGAGTTACCAAACCTTTGTCATTTCATTCCTATTTACCTGTCATTAGCATGGGTTTTCACTTCTGAAGATTGTTGTTCAATTTGTTTCTAGGTTGTTATCGTATGCAAGTCTGATTGCTTCACTTCAATTTTAGGCCTTTCTAATCTTAATTCCATTACATTTATATTTTGAGACATGCTTAGACATGATTTGAATTGATTTCTTTTAATTCTTCCTAGCTTATGTGTTACTAATTCTTTATAACCTTCCACCTTAGCTACCCATCTACTGTTTAAAGCTTCTACTTGAACATGCTCCCATATCCCCTTTCTATTGATTAGTTGACTAAGTATGAGTATATTCATTAAGTATATAGCACAAGTCTGTTTCTGAATTTGTTGTGATGACATGTAGCCTGTTTTGATCATGCTTTTACCATGTCTTGACTTCCCCAGTAATTGCCCTAATCATGTTAAGTGTTGTTGCCAATTAATATGATTCCTTCTTATGACACTAGAATTCTACACTTAGCATAATCTGATCTTCTTTTTTTTTTTACTATATGTCTGTGCACATCAATCCTGCAAACCTGTCTTGGTAACATATAAATTATTTGTTGAATTTGTTCTTTTGAAATTTTGCTAATGTCTGTTCTTAAAACCCAAGCATGTTCTATTACCTGTTTTATGTTCTCAACTTGAATCTGTTTGTATGCCTTATGTTGATACCCAATTTTTCCTCAAACTATTTTTTTTAAAATTTGCATATATACCTCAAAACACTTTTCATAATAATTGACATTTTTTTTCATAATTTTACCAATTTATTTTCCTATTTATTTAGTGTTTTATATTTAATAACTATTCATAAATTACATTACAAGTAATTTAAGATTATTTTTTAGCTCAATATACCATTCTATTCCTGTCAGGATATTATTCTTTCATAAATTAGCCAATTTTGGCATTATTTAATTATAATTACAGCAATTTTATAATTATAGCCTAATCGTATATTTTATACCATTTTAATCACTGATTAGCCATTTTATATTTCTTATATTAGCTAATTAACTTAATGGTGCTTATTTAACCTCGATTTCATTTTTTGTATAATTATTAGTTGTTTTATTAATTATTTATTTAATTTCAATGGGTGTTTAACAATTGGCCACATTTATTTGAATTCTAGCCTAAAATCAACCCAACCCACAAGATTATAATAACCCAATTCACCTACCTAGCACAAACCAATTCCTACCCGGCCCGACCCCGGGTCAATGAGTCGTTGATCAAACTAGATAACGGCCCAGATTTCACTTACCATAATTAAACCCTAACTACCCCCCTCCAACCCCTCATTCTCTCACGACCCTTCATCTCTCTACTCTCATCTCTCTCTCTCTAGTCTCTTCAGAAGATTTTCGTATCTTCAGTTTCGATGAACTCCTTCATCTTCTCCGGCCACCCCTTTGCCGGAGACCTTGAAGCCTTCGTCCTCTTGCCTCTCATGGCTCTCCTATGCCGGTGATGTCCTCCCTAAGGCCCTCAAAGGGCGAGAACACGTCTTCTTACACCCATGGTGTTACTGTCTACTTCAAGCCTCCAAAGCTTGATTCCAAGTAGGGTTTATGACCCTGAGGCTCGAGCCAGTGTTGTTCGAGGTCTTTCTCATCTTCTCTGAGGTTTTATGTAAAATCCTAACTCTTAAAACTTTCCAATTCTTTTAGATCTATGATAGATTTGTGTATGTTTTCAGCTATTTCATTGTTTTTCTCAAAGATTCTCCGATTTCCTCTAAAAAAGGCTTTCCGTTTTCAAACTAGGGTTTCATGACCCATCTTAAACCATTTTCCCATGACTTTCCAGTATTATCCTAAGGTCTCTACTGTGTTTTAACGATTCACTCAAGTTTCTTTATCTTATATGAGTTGTTGTGTTGAATCCCTAATTCTAGTACTAAACCCTAAGTTCCTGATTTGTCTTTGATAATATGTTTGCATATGTGTTTGCGTTTCTTGAGCTTTATGATTCACTGGTATTTTACCCTATGTTATTCATCTATGTCTTTGATTTTTCTTGATTTCCCGTTTATCTCATTGTTCACTATGTAATTCGAATTAATCCCTAGTTTCGTATGATTTCACTACTAGGGTTTCTGACTTCGTGCCTGTTATTTATCCAATTCATGTTAATCTCCTTTAACTGATGTTATTCTTGTTCGAATCCATGATTCTCTGTACTTTTTACTTTAGGGTTCCTGATTTATTGTTTAAATCCCTGACTCCTTGTGATTTTAAAACCATACTGATTTCTTATGGGATACTCTTACTAATTTCCGACCTTTAGCTTATTTCTTACCTTGTTACCTGGTTAATTTACTATTAATTGATCCCTATTTCCTTAATTAGAATCTGATGAACCTAGTCTCAGTTGCATACTTGTACTGGGCTAAAATTGTTTCTTTATATGTTATATGCATGGGAACTTTCCTTATTTTGTTATTTGCCTACTAGCTGTTTGAATTTAACCCCTTCAATTAAGGGATACCTATGCTGATTTTACACTGTTTGAATATTCCTTTAAGCTATATATGGTCTCTTTCGTTATTTGTTACTGAATGTTTGAATAACTCCCTTAATCATGGTAGTACTTGAGCTGATTTCACTCTGATTGATACTAAGTTCCATAATTGTGGACTGATTCTGAATTTTACCTTACTCTTCACCCAGATTTCAAAACTATATATATGCATACTTTTTTATCTCATTACACACGAACTGATCTGTTCAAAAAATCTTTCTCTCACAATTAAAAAGACTATCTCCTCTCTCTTCTGTGCTAACTACTACTATTCTAAGTTAGCCGGCTGCAAGCCAAGGCTAACCATTGTGCATCTCCTACTTTCTTGTTTGTGTTACTGCTTTCTTCACTTCACTGGTATGTTCGAATTTAGACTTCAGTCCTCAAACCAACATGTTTCTACTACTGTTATAATTCAGTATGCTTCAAATTTGCTTTACTTATTATTCAGAATGTATCTAGGGTCCTGAACTCCGTCCTGCATGTTAAGTTAGGCTTTATTTCTTTATGACCAGTATGTTTCTGTATACTTAGCACCTACTTCTTACATGCCTATGACTGGTACATTAGCTTAACCATGGTCTTAGTTGTCTTAGGGGTTAATCTAACCTAGTACTTTACTGTACCCCTAATCCTCTGAACCCTTAGGAGTTTCTGATTGTATGTCTATATGTGTATCTGCCTGCTACATGTCTGCCCTTACATTCTCTGTACTTGTCCCACAAATCCCATTACCCCTATTTGTGATTTTTGGACTATCCTTGGTCATTTGTGTAATGTTAAGCTTCTATTTCCTTCTTCAAAATTGTTTTCTTACTTACCCTTTCTCAAAACTGTTAAACCCTTTTAAAAAATAAAAAGCACTCTCACATATACTCTTAGAAGTCTAAGTTCATCCCCCTTCATGTGAGCACGGCTTTGGGGACCCTTTGAGTTCCCTCTGAACTCTGACACACAAGGCAGGCACTTCCCGCACTGCACATGTTTAACTCTATTTTGGCTATGTCTGGGTGTGAGCACTGCCCGGGAGCCCTTGAGGTCCTTAGGGAACTCTGACACACCCGGAGTATGAAAGGATATGAAACACCAAAGGCATTGAGGTTTGGAAGATCTGGGCCTAATTGAAGGCTCCCTACTGAAGTAACTTCTTATTTTTCCTTTGGTTGTGTAATTCATAATTCCTGTCCTGTAATAATTTGTAAACAGATATTTGGGAATGGATAGTGAAAAGGGAAGGGTAGTTATATAGATTATCCATGTTAAAGGGTAGATACCATGCCTCTAGGTTTACATTTCTTACGTGTGCACTAGAAATTCATGCTTAGGGCTGATTGTATGCGAGCATATCCTGCATTAAATATCATGTTCCTTAGGCCCATGTTTACTGTTTCAGCATCCTATTATGGCATTATCATTTATCATATAGAAATCATGCTCTATGATTAATTGTTAATATAAATCTATTTTTCATGTAAACCAGTTCTAATATCACTGTAATGTTGTGGTACACCTAGGAATCATGCTTAGGATAATAATGCGCTAATAAACAAGTCATCCTCATACTTGCTGCATAGCATGTTCAAATACTGTGACTTTATGCATTTAGAAATCCTGCCTAGGAATTCTGCATACCACCCATTCTGCATCCCTATGTGTGCATATTAGATATCATGTCTTAGGACCTCATTCAACACCTAGTTTAACTACTGATTGCATGAAAAAGGCCCCAAAAAAATAGTTGCACCATGTTTCCAAACAACTGGTAATAGTTCTGTATTTTTGCAACACCTAAGTGCAACATGTTTAGGCAAACTAACTTGTCATAGTATCTTTAATAATCTGGATAATTACTGGGTGTTTTCATACGCTTAGGCAAGCCTTAGGTGTTAAATCTATTAAAACTGGAAACATACTCCTTTATACCTGCTGCTTGACTATTAATGGCTATTAAGCAGTAAGAAACTGATAAAATTAATCCTCTGAAATCAGTAATAAAGTTGCCTTACTAATGCATTCTCACCTAGACATCATGCCTTAGGTTCTGAAGTTAATAAGGCCTTACTTGTGTTTGAGTCGTGCTAATCATGTGCATAATCTGTGGAGGAAAAATTGGTCCTCGTATCTGCTCTTATTTGTTTTCCCTTATCTAAAGTCCTAATTGGCATTGTTTGTCGCTTAGAATCTTGTCCTTTAAACCTAGGGGTCAACCTAGTACTTCCTTTTAGGATAGTAGTCCTAGCCACCTCCAGGACTGATAGGATGGGACGGTTAATAACACTCAATGGAATCTGTGACCAACACACGCTTTAATTACCTTCACGGGGTGGGAAGGGTAGAATATGGATATGATGACCGGTGCGCTAATACCACGTGTAGCACCTCTTCGAGGAGTGATTATCAGGTATTGCATTGATATGATCCATATTATTATAAACCTAGGACACCTGTATACGCTAGTTCGTAATCATCTCTAATGTTTTCTAAACATCTGTATGCTTAAGACTTAAATCCCCTCTTATTTGAGTCGTTACTTGTTATTTGCTAGTTGTACAAATTCACGAAACTATTTGGTCGGGAACCACACTTGTGGATCCTGAGGGGTGCCTAACACCTTCCTCTTACGATAATTTCAAGCCCTTACCCAAATATCTGGTTGGTAACGTAGTTGTAATTAAACCCCTTAGTTGCCCTAACGCACCATTAACATCGTTAGGTGGCGACTCTTCAAAATATGCAAACCCCTTTCCCAAAAGGAAAGAGTTGTCCCAACCAATGTCATAAACCCGATATTCCGCGAGGAAAAGGGAAAAAAAAGGGGGCGCGACACCTTAGTGTACTAGCTTTACCTTAGTCTATTCCTTTACCGCATGGTCTCTTTGAGTTCTTATTCTTAGCCGGCTAAAAGCCAAGGCTACTTAGGTTCTAGAATTTTACCTTCCTAGTGTGACCACTGCTCAGGGTCCGATTGAGACCCTTGTGAACTCTGACACACTAGGACTTGATCCCTAGTTATGCTCTGAAGCTCTCTTATTAACCTCGCTAGTGTGAGCACTGCCTGGATTGCTGAGGCCCTTGGGAACTCTGGCACACTAGGGTCTTGGTTCTATATGCTCAACTCTATTTTCAACCTACTGGATGAATCAATTAATTTATGGCTGCCTTATGTCTATGAAGATGTAATTTCTGGGTTGTTGTGAACCATGAGATTGAAGGCTTGGCCTTGCTGGGTATATCTTTAGACCTGCTGTAGGCTCCCTATAGTTATTTTACTCTGTAATTTATTCCGTTCATGTTGGGTATGTAATAATTGTTGTAATAACATTTGGGGTATTAGTAAAATTGGGAAAAGGGGGTTTATCTTAACACTTGCATTAAAATGGGTAGAGATCCTGCCTATAGGTGTTCTATTTTGCTCAAATGTGTTATTATGCTCAAACATGTTCAATTATTATGTGTTAAGTAATCCTGCCTATAGGTACTCTACTTCGCTCAATGTGTTTTTCTTTTACCTGTTAGAAACCATTCCTATAGGAGATTAAATGACCAATATATCAATGTGCATATGCATTAGGCTCTATAAGATTCTGTTGATTTACATGCTATATAATCTGTAATTTAGATGCCATGCCTATAAGATCTTAAATCAGTTTTAATTATGACTATAGAAATCCTGCCTATAGGGTCTAAAATCAGTGTTAATTATTGTCCTGCGCGTTTCTTTCAAGTGCTTACAACACTGTGCTAATTATCATTATTAGAGACCATGCCAATAAGATTCGACTAAGCAGTTCTGAATATATTCTTATGATTACACTCGCTAGTTACTGCATAAAAACACCTAGATAAAGGTTTAATCTCTTATACTTATAATCAGTAGGAAACTGCGTAGTCTTTTAGAAATCGTATTTAAAAAATGTCTTTTAAATATGAAATTGCCTGGCTATTAAAATCTAGAATCACATAGAGATCATGCATATAGGATTCAACAACCTTAACTTGTTTAAATCTGCAACTATCAAATGTTAATTAGTTTGCGTGCATTTGTTTTCTAAGTGCGAAGGCGAAATTGAGCCCTTATTTGCTTATACATGAAAGTCCAAATTGTTTTTGTATGTCGCCTAGTTTTCTCCTTTCTGAGAAACCTAAGATAAGTCTAGAACCACCCCAAGATAGAGGTCAAAATGCCTCCTGGGCCATAGGTATGGCAGGGATAGTGCATGCATAGGGTACGATTTAGAATCAACTAGTGTGCTTTAGGTAAGCAACTTAAAGATAGTAATCGAGTAACAAGAGATGATAGTTTGTGTCCGCTGAATAATACAACTAACACACCACCTTGAGGGAGTTATAAAGTATTATTTATGTTGCACGGGGTGATCCTTTAGGCTAAAAAAATAGGACCCCCCACCTTTGTCTTAAAATCAGTTATTAGTATATTTGCCCAATTTTATTTTGTTTAGAGTAATTCATGTTCGGCACCCACAGTTGTGGACCTCGAGGAGTGCCTAACACCTTCTCCTCGAGGTAATTTGAGCCCTTACCCGATATTTGGTGACGCAAACTGGTTAAACCTGAGTTATTTGAAATTAGGTGCCCTAACGCACCTCAAACCCGTTAGGTGGCGACTCTATTTTAACACCCTTCCTTAAAAGAGTTGTCATGTGTCGAAACCGGATTTTGCGGGAAAAGGGGTTCGATAGCATGGCGACTCTGTTGGGGATATCTTTTTAGTCTCCTCCGATAAGCATGCCTCTATTATTTTACTATTACCTGAATATCATGCTCTCATTTTCCCTTTTTATTGCTACATGCACACCCTCTTCCCTATTTCCCTTTCATGTGAATTCGTATGCAAATCTTTGCTTAATTTGGTTATAATATGCGTTTTCCCCTTATTTTCTAGTCCTGTTCGCTTGCTCCAAATCATTTTTTTAAATTTTGCTATATCATGTCTCTCCCTATCCCTACCCTTTTACTTGCTTTATTACAATTCTCACATTATGCGAACTAACTTCTTCTCTTATTTTTCTTTCTTTTATGTCTTTACGTTTTATTTAATACTGCATTTACTGCCTTCATCATGCAAAATACTTGACAACGTGTTGTTTTATCTTTACATAAAGCATCCTCCACATCATATTCCACTCGTGCGTAATTAATACCATAGAGGCACTTGATGAGTGTCCGCGCTCTTCCTGTATCACCCTTTTCAATTTGGAAAGGCTTATTTGCGGTAAAACTAGTCGATCAGCGGTGCAATCGACAATTCCGTGCCTTTCCCTCTCAAGTTGTCCACTTGAGGCTACCAGTCTAGACTTTTCTAGAAACCCCACTCTGATATTAGTTATGCATGCACCATGTCTAAACCTAGTATGGGTTAGAACGTTGTCCGCGTAATAACTCTCTAAGGCAAACCTTGTCCAAAGCCCACCAGGATTTCAATAATCCCAACGGGTACAATCATGATATGTGCATAATTTGGAGAAAACGTGTCGATATGCTAATCATTAATGTGTTAAGAGTTGAATCCTGAGGGGGAAAGGACTAACTTTATTTGTTTTGCAGAAATGAGGCACGAAGTCCCAGGTTCGGCATGGTTCGAAGTATCCAACCTTTGTTGCTAGATTGGTGGGAAAATATCTCGCCAAGCGAGAAAAACCATGTGAAAAGAGTTCTCGGGAATTTACCTTCCTTGCTAGACATTCAGCCAAACAATGTACTGATTGAGGCCGCTACTATGTTCTGGGATGAGAAGAGGGTCATTTTCAGTTTTGGTGACATAGAAATGACTCCCCTTATAGAGGAAATATGAGGCTTTACTAGGCTTCCCTAGGATAGCCCTGGTCTATTGGTACCGGAAAATTGTACTTCTAGAGGCTTTCTAAAATTGATGGGTTTCAGAAGGAATGATGAGTTAGTATGCCTGAAGAAGTCTTACATACCATTCGACTTCCTTTACGAGTGTTATGGTCACAACAATTCCTACCGCCTCTATCATGATGAGTTTGCCGTCACTTCTCTAAGTTGGACTCATCGCCGGGTTCTTGTGTTCGTTGTCTATTTTCTGGGGATGCTGGTATTCCAATACAAGTAGAAAGGATCCACACTCTCTTAGCTATGGTCACTAAGACCCTAATGGAAGGAATACAGGGACTGACTTACACTATTGTCTCGATGATCGTGGCTGAGATGTACCGAGCCTTGGACCATTGCAAGAAAGGATATAGGCATTTTAGGGTTGCAATCTATTTTCTGCAAATATGGTTGTTAGAACACCTTCAAAGAGGACAATACCGTCAAGAATTTTTGCGGCGAACATGGAATGACCACATAGCTTTTCACCATCCGAATAGAATGACTTTTATCCCGGACAGGTTTGCACAACCGGGAAACGCTGTGGGCTGGGTACACTTCTTTAGCAATTTGACAGACGACAAGGTCCATTGGATGTTCGAGTGGTTCCCTATTAGTGAATTCATCATCAGGTCAAGAGATGTTCCTCATCTAGTGCTAATCGGATTAAGAGGTATCTATCATTATGCTCCCATCAGAGTCATGAGGCAAGTTGGGAGGAAACAGGTCATACCAAGAGTCTTCAAGATGGTTCATTACAAAGAACAATTCCAGGGTAATGCCATTCCATTTAAGTGCGAGGAACAACACATGCGGCACAAAAGGATTGTTGTAGAAAAGGATACTATCGATCCAAATCGGTTCATGCCGGCCATGTGTATTTCTACCTATCATGGTTGGTCGATGACATAGAAGGAGAGGTCAAGTCAGGGATTTATTTGAGAAATAGGGTCATAGATGACGTTGCTGAGGCGCAAGTCAAGTATAGGAGGTTGCGTAAAAGGGTTTTCGAATCCGAGGCCAGACATTTGGAATAGCACAAAGTGGACATGGAAACTATCAATTAATGGAGAGGAATCGCTACCAAATCAACAGAGAGGTTGGAGTATTTAGAGCAGGGTTTGATGGAGCTTGAGGGGAAGATGAGGAAAAGGGTTGTGGATTGTCAGAATGCAGAGGGTAATGAAGGAGGAAACCTAGCAAGGGCATATCTTCTATTGGACACGCGCGACCTTGGGAATCTGATCGATGGGGCTAAGAAGGCCAAGCTTGAAGAAGGTCCCTCTGGGACCGAGTAGATTAGGATTGATATTTACTCGTTTTCTAGATTCATTTTAGAACTCGATTGTAATAAGGCAGATGCCGCTAATTATTGTCGTTTTAGTAGAGATTTGGTTTATTTTATCATATTAATGAAATGATGCAATTATCGACATTGAGTTTTCTCCAAATCTATGTCGCTAAGCCTACCTCGGGCACAATGAGGTCCCCAAATTAGGAAGCAAATTGATAATTCTGCAATACGTGTTTAAATACTGCAAATATCCTTTCAAATCTCCCTACTGACTTGTTTACCTTTTATTTTTCTTCTTTTCTTTGTTTATTCCTATCCCCCAAGGTTGGTTCGTGCATACTAGTATCATCGGCGTATCAAACCAGATCTAGAGGTCCTCCACCTCCTCCTCCTCTAAGTGACCCTAAGAATAAAGGAAAGTCTAAGATGTACGATACGAGTGGTATCAGGAAAGACAACGCAACACATGCAGAGAATCCCGAAACTTTGGATTGTCGGAGTACTCCGGCGCAGAATGATTTGGTTTTACGGTTAGAACAGAAGATATTGGAGTTACAAAGGAAACTTGAGAAATTCCGTAACTTGGCAAGCCTTACCCTCACCTTGAATGTCCCATACATCAACCAACAAAATGCCCAAAACCCAACACCCCCTCAAAACACACAAAACCAGCACCCGCAAAATCCTCCTACACCTCACCAATACGCTACGCCTCCCAAAAATCCTAATCCTCCCCTAGTACCAACTCCTCCACAGCACCAAAATTATCCAACCCAGTACCCACATACTACTACCTACCACACTCCTCAATCACACCAGAGCCTACCCATGATCCCCAGAACGCAACTAATGATCACCACTACACCCAAATCCCTGGAATCCACCAAAGTAACCCCATATATGTAGAAACCTTACCTCACAGTTCACAACAAACCCCATACACACCAGAATCTTCCGAGAAGGACCTGCTCATCAAGAATATGGTGGAGGAACTTAAGAAGCTTACAAGTCGAGTCCAAGGCGTCGAAGGGGGTAAAGGCATTGAAGGTTTAAACTATGAAGATTTTTGTATTCAATCGGAAGGGGGTAAAAACATTGAAGGTTTGAACTATGAAGATTTCTATATTCAACAAGGCGTAGAACTGCCAGAAGGCTACAAACCTCCAAAGTTGGAAATGTTCGACAGAACATGTGATCCAAAGGTGCATCTGAGGACGTATTGCGACAAACTCATAGGGGTTGGTAAACATGAAAGAATCCGCATGAATTTATTCATGAGGAGCCTCACTGGAGACGCCCTATCCTGGTATATCAGCCAAAATCCAAAGAAGTGTATTAACTGGGTAATCATGGCGTCAAATTTCATGGATCGGTTCAGATTCAATACGGAGAATGCACCAGATGTCTTCTATATCCAGAATCTTAAGAAGAAGCAAACAGAATCTTTCCGCGAGTATGCTACTCGGTGGAGATCAGAAGCTGCGAAAGTAAGACCGGCATTGGAAGAAGAACAAATGAACAAATTCTTTGTCCGGTCCCAGGATCCGCAATACTACGAGAGGTTAATGGTTATTGAAAATCATAAATTCTCTGACATCATTAAATTGGGAGAAGGAATAGAATAAGGAACTAAAAGCGGGATGGTAACCAATTTCGAAGCATTACAAGCTACGAACAAAGCCTTGCAGTCAGGAGTATCCAAAAAGAAGGAAGTAGGGGCCGTGATGGTAGCCCAAGGTCCGAAATCTCCTCACATACCAAACACCTCCACCCACATATCAGCCTTCACTTTCAAGATATCCACAACCCGCCACCGCTTACCATACTTACAATACCCGGCCAGCATATTGCCACTCACCACCAGCTCACCAAAACTATCAAAAACCCAGACCAAATTTTGATCGTAGACCCCCCAGACAATACACCCCTATTGTTGAATCCATCGACTAGTTGTATGAGAGAGTGAAGGTTACTGGTTATGTCACTCCCATTCCCATTGTGACCATGGAAAATTCCTCTCAATGGGTCAATCAAAATAAGACATGTGCCTACCACTCGGGTATGAAAGGTCACACTATTGATGAATGTCGCACTCTAAAGGACAAGATCCATACATTAATTGATACCAACGTTATACAAGCAAAAGAGGCTTCACCTAATGTCCGCAAAAATCCTCTCCCGGATAACAGGGGCAAGGGGTAAATGTGATAAAAACTGATGAAGAATGAGATCCAGAAGGGTCAATTGGGCTCATCTGAGAAGGCGACGATCCTAAGAAACTACAGTCATTCTCACTCCTATTGTGGTGCAGATACAACCACCGATCGAAGTTAAGGTAGCCACACCGACTCCGTTCGAAATTGAAGTAATAACACCTTTAGCTGCGTCTGCTCTATTTGAAGTAGAAGTGACCACACAATTCAGTGTGATGGTAGCGCCCGCACCATCCTTTAATTCCAATATTGTACCCTGGGACTACACCGTAGAAGCGAGAAGGAAGGCAAAAGGGAAGATTGAAGAAACCGGTGCACTGCAGGGGATGACCAGAATTTGAAGGGTTTACACGCCTGAGCACCTAGAGGGGTAAAGTAAAGAAGTCGCTTCCAAACAGCCTATCATTGAAACCGACCCAGATGATCTTTGGAGAAAGGTACACGCAAGAGAGTACTCTGTAGTTGACCATCTAAACAAGACCCCTGCTCAGATATCCATTCTATCATTACTGCAGAATTCTGAAGCACATAGGAACGCATTGATGAAGGTATTGAACGAGGCTTATGTGCCCAACAACATTACCAGTGGGGATATGGCTAACATGGTAGTACAAGTATTATAAAGCCATAAGATCACCTTCCATGAAGACGAACTGCCACCGGAAGGGTTGAGCCAACATAGGGCGTTGCGTATCACGGTACAGTGTGAAGACAAATTCATTGCTAGGGTCCTGATAGATGGAGGTTCAAGTCTCAATATTTTTCCGCCGACCACTTTGAAGAGAGTTGGGTAAAGTTTTTCATGAGATACGAGCAAGAGCTTTGAACATAAAAGTGTTCGATGGGTCTAAAAGGGCCACGATCGGAGAAACCAACCTTTGCTTACAAATGGGCCCAACTTGGTTTGATGTTGAATTCCAAGTACTCGATATATCCGCCTCATACAATTTACTATTGGGAAGACCTTGGATACACGCCGCTAGGGTTGTAGCATCAACTCTACATCAGGTTGTGAAGTTCGAATGGAATCATCAGGAGGTGATCATTCATGGAGATGGTAATAACCCTATTTACACCAATCAGACTGTTCCAGTGTTAGTGAATAAAAGGAAGTTGGGTGGAGAGACCTGCCATCGCATTGAGCGTGTTAATGCAATTGAGAAGGACAAATGGTAGAGTAGAAAAATAGAGAGCATATTGGCATGGCCAGGATATGAACCTGGTAAAGGGCTCGGAAAGAACCTCTAGGGTATTGCCAAATGAATACAGCTAAAGCGTCATGGTACAACCTTTGGATTAATATATCAACACACTTTGCATGAGGTTACCACCATGGCGCAATCCCTATTACCCTCCTGAGCAACCGATACCACATTTGAGCCAATCCTTCCATCAAGCTAATATGATGTGGGGATCTGAAGAAGATGAAGTGCTAGTTGGTTTGAGGAATCTATTCTTAGAAGATAAAGACATGGACTGCAGTGTAATAGTTTAGGAGGAGGAAGGGAAAGCCTCGTCACCCAAACAGTAGAGAAGGGAGCTGTTCTCAGGAACTGGATAGCCACACCATCAAGGGCCCGCTGAGTCCCTAGGTAGCCTGGCTGCTAGTGTCATTTATTTTGAAAACAATTCTTCTGAGCATTTTTTAAAACATTATCAGTATTTTGTTTTGAAAACATTTGTTTGAATCATTAAAATCGCTTTTGTTTAACATTTTGATACATATCAATGGCTTGTTATTTTTATTATTTATTATTTTTCTCTTTACAGCATTGCTATTTCTTATCTTGATGAACCAACGGCTGTGACATGAAATGGGACAACGCAACATAAGGATAGTGACTCGGAAGAGATAGAAGAAGAAGATATAATACCTGAGAAAATTGTTAGAGAAGTTGAGAATTTTGAAGATAAACCTAAGTCCAATCTGGACGAGACTGAGATATTCAACTTGGGAAATTCCGAAACAGTCAAAGAAAATCGCATAAGCATTCACCTGTCACCATCAGAAAAAGAAGAGTACACTCATTTCCTGAAAGAATATGAAGACATTATTGCATGGTCTTATGATGATATGACTGGTTTGAGCACATCCATAGTGGCTCATAAACTACCTATCAATCTGATGTGTCCACTTGTAAAGAAAAAGCTCAGAAAGTTCAAGCCAGACATGAGTCTGGAAATCAAAGAGGAGGTAACCAAGCAGATCAAAGCTACGGTTCTCAGAGTGGTTAAATATCCGACTTGGTTTGCCAATATCGTGCCGGTTCCGAAGAAGGATGGGAAAGTCAGAGTATGCATCGACTACAGAGCAAGTCCCAAAGATTATTTTCCACTACCTAACATACACATATTGATCGAAAACTACGCCAAGCATGAACTCCAATCCTTTGTGGATTGTTTCGCAGGATATCATCAGATTTGGATGGATGACGAAGATGCCGAGAAAACAGATTTTATTACACTGTGGGGGGTGTACTATTATAAAATGATGTCGTTTGGTCTAAAGAATGCTGGGGCCACTTATATGAGAGCTATGACAACCATTTTTCACGACATGATACATAAGAAGATAGAGGTATATGTGGACGAGTCATAATCAAATCCAAGAAAGGCACAAATCACATAGAAGATTTGAGGAAATTCTTTTATCGGCTTCGGAGATACAATTTGAAATTGAATCCCGCAAAATGTGCCTTTGGAGTCCCTGCCGTAAAGTTGTTTAGGATTCATCGACAGCCGCCATGTAATTGTGCTAGATCCATCAAAGGTCAAGGCTATCCAGGATTTGCCGCCACCAAAGAACAAAAAAAACGTGATGAGTTTCTAGGGGCGTCTCAATTATATCAGCCGCTTCATAGCACAATCAACTGTAATCTGTGAGCGATTTTTGAAATTTTGAAAAAGGATGCTGCAACCGGTTGGACTGGTGATTGCCAGAAAGCTTTTGAAAAAATCAAAGAATATTTGTCCACACCGCCAGTCCTAGTCCCGCGAGAGCCTGGTAGATCACTTCTACTCTATCTCTCCGTATTAGATGGGGCTTTCGGTTGCATCTTGGGACAACATGACGAGACCGGAAGGAAAGAACATGCCATATATTATATGAGTAAGAAGTTCACACCCTACGAAGCACGGTATTCTATGTTGGAACGCACATGTTGCGCTTTGACCTGGATAGCCCAGAAACTGAGGCACTACTTCTGTGCCTATACCATATACCTCATATCAAGGATAGATCCTTTGAAGTAAATCTTTCAGAAACCTATGCATACAGGGAAGCTAGCAAAATGGTGGATATTGTTGAGTGAATTCAACACCGTCTATATGACCTAGAGAGCGGTTAAGGGACAAACATTAGCAGATCATCTTGCAGAAAATCCTGTAAGAGGAGAATACGAACCACTAAAATGTATTTCTTGATGAATAAGTATTATTTGTAGGAGAAGATATTGCCGAAACCTACGACGATTGGGGAATGTTTTTTGATGTGGCTGCAAATTTCAAAGGAGTGGGCATTGGAGCCATCTTGGTGTCAGAAACCGGTCAGCATTACCTGGTATCCGCAAAACTCAGATTTTCCTGCACCAATAATATGGCAGAATATGAGGCTTGCATATTGGGGCTCAATTTGGCCGTTGACATGAATATTCAGGAATTACTAGTAATTCGTGATATCTTCTAGTACATCAAGTGCAAGGAGAATGCGCTACAAAGAAAACTAAGATGTTACCATATCTATATCATGTACAAGAGATGATGAAGAGGTTCATAAAGATAGAGTTCAGACATGTCCCGAGAATCCAGAATGAGATCGCAGACGCATTGGTCAATTTGTCCTCCATGATACAACATCCATACAAGAATTTCATCAACCTCATTCCAGTAAGGATCCATAATCAGCCAGCTTACTGTGCTCATGTTGAAGAAGAAACAGATGGGAATCCATGGTTTCACGATATCAAGGAGTACTTGGCAAAAGGAGAGTACCCTGAGCATGCAAATCATACTCAGAAACGCGCGCTCCGGAGATTGTCTGATCATTTCTTCCAATGTGGAGAAATTCTATATAGAAGACTCCAAACCTAGGGCTATTACGGTGTGTTGATGCCAAGGAAGCTTCCAAACTGCTTGAAGAAATACACGCTGGAACTTGCGGACCACACATGAACGGTTTCGTTTTAGCCAAGAAGATACTAAGAGCAGGATATTTTTCGATGACTATGCAAACAAACTGCATCGGGTATGTTCAAAAATGTCAGTAGTTCCAAATACACGCACATATGATACGGGTGCCGCCAAAGGAACTCAATGCAACACCTTTTTCCACTTGGGGAATGGATGTCATTGGACCAATCGAGCCCACTGCTTCAAACGGGCACAGGTTCATTCTAGTGGCCATAGACTACTTCAAAAAATCGGTTGAAGCTGCATCTTACAAAGTTGTAACCCAGAAAGTCATCGCAGATTTGGTCAAAGATCGTATTGTTTGCCGATTCGGGGTTCTAGAATCCATCATCACCGACAACACCGCCAATCTCACAGTGACCTAATGAAAGCTATGTGTGAGACCTTCAAAATCAAGCACAAGAATTCCACAGCATACCGGCCCCTAAACGAATGGAGCCGTGGAGGCCGCCAATAAGAATATCAAGAAAATATTGAGAAAGATGGTAGAAAATCACAAGAAATGGCACGAGAAGTTACCATTTTCCTTATTGGGATATCGTACGACAGTCCACACATCAACCGAGAAAAATCCTTGTTCGTTGGTCTACGGTACTGAAGCTGATATTCCCGCGAGGTAGAAATCCCTTCCTTGAGAATTATACAAGAAGCTGAACTCAGTGATGCAGCGTAGGTAAGGAGCCGCTATGAACAATTAGCTCTCATTGATGGGAAAAGAATGAATGCAGTATCTCATGGTCAACTTTATCAGAACAGAATGTCCAGAGCTTTCAACAAAAGGGTCAGACCTAGACATCTCACACCGGGGCAGCTAGTGCTAAAACGATTCTTTCCACACCAGGATGAAGCCAAAGAAAAAATTTCACCCAACTGGCAATGACCCTACATGGTTCACAAGGTACTAGCAGGAGGAGCACTCATACTCACATAAATAAACGGAGAGATTTGGTCAAAGTCTATCAACTCAGACGCAGTCAGAAAATGTTATGCTTAAACTGCTTACATTTCTTCATGTGATGTAACTAAACTACGCTTGACCTAATTCCCGTTTAAGAGGGGATACGTAGGCAGCCTTGTGGGTTCGGTCACAATTCAATAAAATTTTCATTTTCCCCACAACCAGAAACTGGGGTAGAATTTTGAGGACCCTCAAAATTCTAAAGCAAGTCCAGCCGACGTCATCGCAGCCATTGGTTCATCTAATTTATTGCAAGGAAGTCGCAATATCTGTAAAAGTGTCGCAGTCATTGGTTCATCTAATTTATTCGATATTGCATACTAATGCATTTCAAATAACTATATTCATTATATGCACGCATATATTTTTTGAGAACTTTATCTTATGAAACAGCCAGATGTTACTCATGGTGACTCGAGCGGAATAGGCGAAGGCGCGAACCAACCTTCCCTGTAAAACTCACGATTTTCCTTTGGATGCAGGAACAAGGAATAGTGGAAAATATGTGCGCACCTTAGAATCACTCTCTTCATAACGACAAAGCTTCCAAGTGCAAACATATACCCAGCTAAGAAATACTGTGTTCCTACTTATTATCTCCATTTTGCATGAGGCTAAGCCATGCCTCCTTAAATAGCACGAGACTAAGCATTGTCTCCATAATTGCATAAGGCTAAGCATTGCCTTCCATTGCATGAGACTAAGCATTGTCTCCATTCCTTTCATGAGTCTAAGCATTGCCTCCATAATAGCATAAAGCTAAGCATTTCCTTCCGTAGCATGAGGCTAAGCTTTGCCTCCTTAAATTGGATGAGACTAAGCACTGTCTCCATCTTGCATGAGGCTAAGTCCTGCCTCCTTAATTGCAAAAGGATAAGCATTTCCTTCCATTGTATGAGACTAAGCATTGTATCCACTCCTTGCATGAGGCTAAACATTGCCTCCATAATTGCATAAGGCTAAGCATTTCCTTCCGGTTCATGAGGCTAAGCCCTGCCTCCTTAAATTGCATGACACTAAGCATTGTCTCCATATTGCATGAGGCTAAGCCATGCCTCCTTGACTGTATAAGGCTAAGCATTGCCTTCCATTTCATGAGACCAATCATTGTCTCCATTCCTTGCATGAGGCTAGGCATTGCCTCCTTAATTGCATAAGGTTAAGCACTGCCTTCCTTTGCACGAGACTAAGCATTGCCTCCTTAATTGCATAAGGCTAAGCATTGCCTTCCCCGCATGAGACTAAGCATCGTCTCCATTCCTTGCATGAGGCTAAGCATTTCCTCCTTAATTGCATAAGGCTAATCATTGCCTTCCCCCGCATGATACTAAGCATCGTCTCCATTCTTGCATGAGACTTAGCATTATCTCTCCTTGCATAACCACCAATGTATACTATTCGAAACCTTGCACTATTCTCTACCTCGGGGCTAAGCTCTGCCCCGATCTTACACAAAATTCTGTCTTGTTTCATTTCAAGAATCATGTCTTTGCATCATATAGGATGAAATATAGCCATTTTTCTGAAGGCGTCATAGTCTGAAGGCATCATCCTCATTGCCGGAAGACACCATGCCATGACCTGAGGATCTTTCAATATTGCACATCATTATGCAAAGGCTTCATAGTTCAGAGGCACCATTTCATATTCCGAAAACATCATTTCATGGCCTGCGAATCCCCTATATCACGATTCATGGCTCGAGACATCATGGTCTAAGGACATCATTGTCACCGTCTAAAGACGATCTCCATGGTCCAAATGGAATTTGCATCATGTTTAATTTCTCAAAGTAACCAATATATATATATATATATATATATATATATATTTTTTTTCATGCATCGTGTTATAAGTTTGCAGGTGATCTAGGAAGTAACCGTTCTTCTATCAGGAGGAATCTTCGCTCCGGTTTCCATTCAACGTTCATAGCCGCAATTATTTCAAATGTAACCAACCATCGTCTACTACCCATTCCCATCTAGTAACCATTCAAATATCCATAACCGTTCCCAGATACATCCATTCACAATCCTGATATCGTCCTGTCCAGAAAAGTTTGTCCGTTCCTACAACAACTCCATCGGTTTATCCCACTGTTGGATCCAGAACTACATATGGCATGATTCCTGTAAAACCATTGATATGTAGGCAACTCAGAAACTAGGGCTCGGCCTATATTTTTAAAATCATCCCATTCGGTCAAAATCGGTCATCATTTCTTTACCCGACAGTTCTTTCATCATTCCGGGATAAAGAGGGGCAGTTGTTGATACCCAATTTTCCCTCATATATATATATATATATATATATATATAAAATAAGCACACACGAGTATTTTGCATAATTTTCCATAATTTTCAAAGACTTTAAATCAATTTATTTCTGCATTTCATTTTGTAAATATCCAATAATTATCCTCCAATTTATTTTTATGATGATTTAATAATCTAAACTTATAATTTGTACCAATTTGATGTTTTAAATATTTCTCAATGCATTTCTTATAATTACATTTGCATTTTTAAGGCTAATTTCATATTTTTACAATAATAGCTCATATGCATGTATAATTACATTATCTATGCAGAAAATAAATTTTTATATTTTTATAATGTTAAGTAGTTGGTTTTGATCAGTTTAATGCACAAATTATATTTTTTATATTTATTAATTACTTTTATATATTATTTATTTATTAAACATTAGATATTTAAAATCTGGCCCCAAATTTACCTTAATTTCGGACCTAAACTACCCAGTCCCAGCCCAATAACCTCTGAGCCCAAACCAAATAACCCCAACACAGCCATTTAAAACAACCCGGCCTAGAACCCCCAACTAATCATGGTCGTTGATCTCTGAGATCAACGGACCATATTATTCCGTCCCTTTTAATTAACCTAACACCCCTCTAATCCTAATAACTCTTCACCACCCGCTGCCTTTGAATTCTATAGAACTCCCCTCTTCTCTCTGCCCAAATCCTAGCCGTCTTACCCCAAATATCTCTCATAATCCCACCGGACATGGGATTATACGGCTATTTCCTACCATATTCGAATCCCCCTTGGTGTTGGATCCTTCTCTATACCGCTTGCCAAAACATGGCAAGCGGATCTCATTAGAATTGAACCAAAGTTGGTTCAACTTCTTGACTTTTCCACTATTCCGTCTAGTTCGAAAATTAGGGTTTCATATCTCTTTTAGATCGAACCAAATCTGGTTCAACTCTTTAATTTTAAGTGATATTTCTGTCTATGTTCATCTTATTCTATGCAGCATTTGATTTTTACTTTTTATTTATTTTAGCTTTTTGTCGATTTTTGTACTTTCCCTAAAATTAGGATTTTGAAATTTCCCTCTTTTCCTTACTGTTTTCGATTGCTTTCCTCTCTAGTGTTTGACTGATGATTTTCCTTGTTTGAGAGTTTGATTTCTACTGCTATATAAACCCCTCCCCATTCCCCTTTGAACAGTCTGGAATCGTTAAGAAATCTACTGAAAATTTAAAGTTGTGTGCTCTTTGCTCTTTAATACTCTTATTCTGCACTTTGGTTCCTCGCCGGCTAAAAGCCAAGGCCATAAATTTTAGGTTCTTGCTCTTTTTTTTTATATTCATAACACTGTGGACTTTCGTTCTTTATTGTTTTCAATTAACTGGTGAGTTACCAAACCTTTGTTATTTCATTCCTATTACCTGTCATTAGCATGTGTTTTCACTTCTGAAGATTGTTTTTCAATGTGTTTCTGGGTTGTTCTCGTATGCAAGTCTGATTGCTTCACTTCAATTTTAGGCATTTCTAATCTTAATCCCATTACGTTTATAGTTTGAGACATGATTAGACATGATTTGAATTGATTTCTTTTAAGTCTGTCTAGCTTATGTGTTACTGATTGTTTAGAACCTTGCACCTTAGCCACCCCTGTACTGTTTAAATTTGCTACTTGAACATGCTTCATATCCCCTTTCTATGGATTAGTTGACTAAGTATGAGAATATTCCTTAAGTATATAGCACAAGTCTTTTTCTGAATTTGCTGTGATGACATGTAGCCTGCTTTGAACCTGTTTTCACCATGTCTTGACTTCCCCAATAATTGCTCAAATCCTGATAAGTTATGTTGCCAATTGATATGATTCCTTCTTGTGACACTAGCATTCTACACTTAGCATAATCTAAACTTCTTCTTTTTTTTACTATAAGTATGCGCACATCAATCCTCTAAATCTGTCTTGATAACATATGTATTATGTGTTGAATTTGTTCTTTTGACTCTTTTCTAAAGTCTGTTCTTAAAACTCAAGCATGTTCTATTACCTGCTTTATGTGCTTAACTTTAATATGTTTGTGTCCCTCAGTGATGTCCCTTTACCTCAGTCTATTCATTTATTGCTTGGTCTCTTTGAGTTCTTATTCTTAGCCGGTTGAAAGCCAAGGTTACTTAGGTTCTATCCTTTGACCTCCCTAGTGTAAGGACCGCTCAGGGTCCAATCGAGACCCTTGTGAACTCTGACACACTAGGACTTGGTCCCTAGTTATCCTCTGAATCTCTCCTATTAACCTCCCTAGTGTGAGCAGTGCCATGGGTTCCTGAGGCCCTTGAGAACTATGACACACTAGGGTCTTGGTTCTATATGCTCAACTATGTTTTCTACCTACTGGGTGAATCAAATAATTTCTGGCTACCTTATGTCAATGAAGATGTAATTTTTAGGCTGTTATGAACCACGAGAATGAAGGCCTGGCCTGGCTGGGTATATCTTTGGGCCTACTGTAGGCTCCCTATAGTTATTTTACTCTGTAATTTATTCCATTCATTTTGGGTCTAATAGTTGTTGTAATAACATTTGGGGTATTAGTAAAATTGGGAAAAGGGGTTTATCTTAACACTTGCATTAAAATGGGTAGACATCCTGCCTATAGGTGTTCTATTTTGCTCAAATGTGTTATTATGCTCAAATGTGTTCAATTATTATGTGTTAAGTAATCATGCCTATAGGTTCTCTACTTTTCTCAATGTGTTATGCTTTTACCTGATAGAAACCACGCCTACAGGAGATGACCAATATCTCAATGTGCATATGCATTAGGCTCTATAGGATTTTGTTTATTTACATGCTATATAATCTGTAATTTAGATACCATGCCTATAAGATCTAAAATCAGTTTTAATTATGACTATAGAAATCCTGCCTATATGGTCTAAAATCAGTCTTAATTATTGTCCTACTCATTTCTTTCAAGTTCTTTCAACAATGTGCTAATTATCATTATTAGAGACCATGCCTATAGGATTTGACTAAGCAGTTCTGAATATATTCCTATGATTACCCTAGCCAGTTACTGCATAAAAACACCTAGATATCATGCCTAAAGGTTTAATCTCTTATACTTATAATCAGTAGGCAACTGTGTAGTCTTTTAGAAAATGTATTAAGATAAATGCCTTTTACATATGAAATTTCCTGCTTATTAAAATCTAGAATCACATAGAGATCATGCCTATAGGATTCAACAACCTTAACTTCTTTAAAAGCTGCAACTATCAAATGTTAATTAGTTTTCGTGCATTTGTTGTCTAAGTGCGGAGGCCAACTTGAGCCCTTATTTGCTTATACATGAAAGTCCAAATTATTTTTGTATGTCGCGTAGTTTTCTCCTTTCTGAGCAACCTAAGTTAAGTCTATAACCACCCCGAGATAGAGGTCCAAATGCCTCCTGGACCATAGGTGTGGGACAGGTAGTGCACGCATAGGTACGATTTAGAACCAACTAGTGCGCTTTAGGTAAACAACTTAAAGAAAGTAATCGGGTAGCAGGAGGTGATAGTCCGTGCCCGTTGAATAATACGAGTAACACCCCACCTTGAGGGAGTTACGAAGTATTATTTATGTTGCACAGGGTGATCCTTTAGGCTAAAAAACTTAGGACCCCCCACCTTTGTTTTAAAATCACTTATTGGTTTATTTGCCCAATTTATTTTGTTTAGACTAATTCATGTAATTCGAGTTCAGCCGGGACCCACAGTTATGGACCTCGAGGAGTGCCTAACGCCTTCTTCTCGAGGTAATTTGAGCCCTTACCCGATATTTGGTGACTCAGACTGGTTAAACCTGAGTTATTTACAATTAGGTACCCTAACGCACCTCAAACCCGTTAGGTGGCGACTCTCTTTTAACACCCTTCCTTAAAAGAGTTGTCATGTGTCGAAACTCGATTTCGCGAGAAAAAAGGGGCGCGACACAACCCCATCATAACCGAAAAGTATTCTGAGTCTCCTCCCGCTGCCCTAACCCGAGTCTTAGCTTCATCATACATGTCCTTAATCACCCTAATGTAGGATATTGGGTCCCTTTAAGCCTCCAAGCATCGCCAGAGCACCTCTCTCGGGACCTTGACACATGCGTTATCTTGGTCAATGATCAACATGTGCAAGTCCTTTTTCATCTCCCCATATCGCCTCACCAATCTCCTCACAATGTGAATGGCTTCCATAATCGAACGTCCCGGCATGAATTTGAACTGGTTCTCAAAAATGGACACACTGGTCCTCACTCTCACTTTAACCACCCTCTCCCAAACTTTCACAGTATGGCTTAGCAGCTTAATCCCCCTAAAATTATTGCAACTTTGGATATCACCCTTGTTTTTATACAAAGGAATCATCGCACTCCACCTTCATTCATCGGGCATGTTTTTCATCCTAAAAATGATGTTGAACAGCCTAGTGGCCACTTCAAACCTGCCCTACCCGCATTCTTCCAAAATTCCACAAGTATTTCATCTAGCCTGGTCGATTTACCCTGTGCATCTTATGCATATCCCCTCGACTTCCTCAAATATTACGCACCTACAATACCCAAAATCTCGCCGCATCTCGGAGTGCTCCAAGTTGCCCAACACAATGTCTCTATCACCCTCTTCGTTCAGGAGTTTATGGAAATATGTTTGCATTCTTTGTCTAATCTGAGCCTCTTCCATAAAAATTGTACCTTCCTCGTCTCTGATACACTTAACTTGATCTAGATCACGGGCCTTCCTCTCTCTCACCTTGGCTAGCATGCATAGCTTTTTGACCCCGCCTTTGGACCCAAGATCTTCATACAAACGCCTAAACGCCGCAGTCTTAGCCGTAGTAACCACCAACTTTGCCTCCTTTTTAGCCCTCCTATACCCCTCCATTTTCATCTTCTTCGCCTCCTTGTCCATGCTCTCTATAAGCATCAAGTACGCCGCTTGCTTGGCTTCACCTTTCCATTTTTCCTCCTCACTCCCCCCACCAGTCACCTTTGTAGCTGCCAGGAAAAACCTTCGAGACCCCTAACACTTCTCTCGCAACTACTCTAATACACTCAACTGTCGTAGTCCACATACAGCTCGCGCCTCCACTACTCCTCTAGGCTCCCATAGCCAACAACTCCCCCCCCCAACTCCTACGCTTTGTCACTATTCAAAGAACCCCACCTGATCCTGGGTTGACCATACATGGCCCTCTTCCTCCTCCTCCTCCTCCTCCTCCTCTCTATGTCCATCACCAATAATCTATGCTGAGTCGTGAGATTCTTGCTGGGTATAACCTTGTAATCCATGCATAGACTCCTATCGCAATTCCGGAGGAGTAGATAATCAATTTGAGTCTTGGCCCACGAACTTCAAAATGTAACCAAGTTCTTCCCCTTTTTCGGAAGCACGAGTTGGCAATCACCAAATCAAAGGCTTTAGCATAGTCCAACAACGCAGTACCTCATGCGTTGCTAACTCCAAAGCCAAAGTCACCATGCACACCGTCATATCCCCAGTTGTCGACCCAACGTGACCATTGAAATCACCTCCTATGAATAAGTTCTCGATAAGGAGCATAAGCACTAATCACATTTAAAGTAGACCCTCCCACAACCAGCTTAATAGCCATCAGTTTGTCGTTCCCCTTCCTAAATTCTACCACTAGCTCCCTATGTTCTCTGTCAACCAAGATACCTACCCCGTTCTTACCCCTTTCGTGTCCTGAGACCCATAATTTAAACCCATCAGCATCTCGAGCCTTTGAACCCACCCATCTAGTCTCCTGGACACAAGCTAAGTTGATCTTCCTTTTCTGGAGGATCTTCGCTAACTCTATAGACTTCCCCGTCAAAGTTCATATGTTCCAGGACCCCATTTTTATCCTAGAGACTCCCTTGCCACCTCCCCCCCCCCCGAACACGAGGACATGACCTTATTCCACTATCACTCACCCCAGCCACTATAATCTATTGAAAATTACGCTAGAACTGTCGCTAAAACAGACAAAGGATTAAACTAAAGGAGGCAGATCTAACACTTACAACTCTAACACTAGAAATGTGAATAGATAAGACAAACAGACAAGCAATAATTAAACTATTCAAAATAATAGATATCTAAAAGAAGGCCAATAGAACAGCTACTAGGAAATCATGTTACAGTCTAGAAATCCCTAAATAGTTACTAGCAAGAAAAATACCCAGGAAGACGCACTAAATAATTATTGGCAATCAAGAATTAGGCTTAAACTAACACAAACTAATTGTATACTAACAAGGGAGACAGAGATATTAAACGAAGAACAGGAGGTACCAACTCCCGATAAGCGCGAAACCTAGGTGAATCATCGTAAATGTCAAGGCGTAGTAACCTTAGCCGATTTCCCGCTGCCTCCAATCGATTTTGACATCTACCGCATGATCTGATCCAGTAGTGAGTACCTGCAAAAACATAAGGGGGAACCACAGGGGAAGAAAGGGGAGGAAGAACAGAGGCATGCAAAGAAAAACCCAAATAGCAATTCACTACAAAGATTGCAACTTTAAACTCAGACGGAAAATAGTAGAAAACAAAGTATTAGTTAAGAAAATATATAATCTATCAAAACTCTAATAGTATACGCAGAAACCCGTCTATGAGGAAAAAGTCGGAGAAGAAAGAAAAGATGGTGAAAATGACAACAGAAGATATTGCTACTACTCTAACTATTGCAAGGTTTAAGGGCACTAAAAAAGAAGAGAAGAAGAGACCAAGAAAATGGTATCAGCATCAAAAGGAAGAAATCTTGGTACTGAATTTGAAGAAAAATCACAAACCGGAGAAACCCAGGTTGCAGAAAGTTCAAAGCTAAGATTAAAAAAGTAATCAAGATTTTCACAAATTCAGAATTTAGAACAAATTATTGGAAAATGCAGTTACCCTTTTTGAGAAAAATTGACAAAAACAAAAATTCAAGTACTGAAATATCCTTCAAATTCAAAGCCCCCTTAAAATTTTGACAAGAAATGGAATAGGCATGGAATATGTGACTAATAATAATAACACAATACCAAGTAGTGAATAAATGCTTCCTTAACTGATAGTTAATTTAAAGATCTCCAATTAAAACATGCTAACTCCAACAATTTCGGGCCAATAAGTAAATTATAACCTCTCAAGCTATAAATATAATATCAAGTGTAATCGGGCTCCAAGCATTTTCACGCATAATTTATGCCGAGGTCATATGGCCTGATCCAGAATAATGTGTACACTGTGGAGGGTCGAACGACATGAACCATAGATGCAAGTATTATATTGCCGAGGTGTTCGGCCCGTTCCACAAGAAGAGAGAATACTCTATGAACATCCGATTTAAGATCTATCACAAGACTAATACACAAGGAGGCACAATTTCTATTAACGGTCAAGTAACCCGCCAAAACTTAAAGTAAGTGAAATTCGGTCTTTAAGAATCCTTTATATAGTTTCAATATAATTTAGGCACTTAAATTAACAAGTAGAGTACAAACAATACAAGTATTTCATGATTTGGGTCCTAAAATCACCCGGACTTAAGCATGATTTGTAGCTACGCGTGGACTCTCGTCACCTTTTGCGTACGTATCCCCCATAAGTACAAACAAATAGTAATTTAAAATACCTAGGGGTAAATTTCCTCTTACAAGGTTTGGCAAGAGACTTACCTCGTTCCGAAGCTCACTTTTCGGCAGATAAATTCACTCATATGCCTCAACTTGGTGCCAAACAGATCCGAAGCTAGCAAAATATTATATAAATCCATCAATATACACTCACAAGTTTATGATTTAGCTATTAGAGTGATTACCCAACCCAAATTGGATGATTTCTAAAATTATTCCTCGGGCGCACGTGCCCGAATTCCGAAAATTTTCGAAGATAAATGTTACTCATAACCTCACGAACTCAGATATATAATTTTTTCCTAATTCCATAATCATTTTCGTGGTTTAATCCCACTTTTATAAAAAATCTAAGTTTTTCAACTAAACCCACAATTTCTTCAATTTATGTATAAGGAATCTACCCAAATGTCCAAACTGCTATCTTTGATTTCGATATTTGTAAATATTTTTTTGAGTGGTAATATAAATAGATAGTTACAAAAAAAAACTACCCAAAATGCATGTATTAAACTCCTATTGCATAGAAATTACATACCTCAAAGTTCTAGGTGAAAACACCTCTTCCAAGAGCTCTAAAATCGTCCAACAAGTGAAAGAAATGTACCAAAAAGCCTAAGTCCTGACATTAAATGAACCTTACTGCCTCCATCGATTTCCGCTTCTGCGGAATATCTGTCCGTTTCTGCGGCTCCGCATCTGTGGAGGTTGCATCGCAGATGCGGCCCTCTCCGGCTGGCCTCTTTCCACTTTTGTGACGCCTTCTTTGCATCTGCGGGGCCTTCGCACCTGCCCCCTGCCCCCTTCAGCTCCAAGCCGCTTCTATGGGCTATTGACCGCTTCTGCAGTCGCGCACCTGCGCCCCCTACATCTGCACCTGTGGACTCAGCCCACATACCCCAGCTTCGCACCTGTGGCTAGCCAGCCGCTTCTATAGTGTCGCACCTACGGCCAATTCATCGCAGGTGCGAACGCACCAGAACCCCTGCTACTTCAGCAATTCTTCCAAGTCCAAACATGTTCCGCACATCGTCCGAATAGAACCCGAGGCCACAGAGCCTCTTCCAAACATACCAACAAGTTCGTATCATAAAATAGACTCGCTCGAACCCTCGTAACACGTAAAACAACATCAAATTTAAAGATTACACCCCAAACCAAATCAAATCAACTCATGAACTTCAAGTTCTTCTAACTTACTCCGAACGTGTCGAATCATACTTAAACTACCCGGAGCGACACCAAATTTTGAGTGCAAGTCTTAAATCACCATACAGAACTATTTCCAATCTCAGAATACCAAACGGACCTCGATAATACCAAAACCTACTCCAAATCAAACCTAAAGAACTTGAATACCTTCAATGCGCCAACTTTCAATATTAAGCGTTGAAACGCTTGGGTCATCCAATCCCGATCCGAATATACGCCCAAGTCAAAGATCATCATACGAACTTATTGGGACCGTCAAATCCCGATTCCAAGATTGTTTACTCAAAACGTTGACTCAAGTCAAACTTAACCATTATAAGCCATTATTAAGGAACTAAGTGTTTTGATTTCAAGCCGAAACCTTCCAAACCTAAACCAACCATCCTTGCAGGTCATAATACGGAGAGTCTTAATTAGGGGAACGGGGATCTAGAAAGCAAAACAACCGGTCGGGTCGTTACATTCTGGTTATGCCATATGGTTATTAGTTAATACGTTTCAGGTGGCTAATTTTAAGGCTGCCACTTGGCTTAAGAAGAGGGCTTTTTCCTCTCCTTTTAATAATATCTTGATATAGATAATTTTGTAGTCAATCAATAACTGTAGTAAGACGAAAGACAAAAAGAAAATTGAAATTTCAAATTTCGAATGGTTAATAAAACATGTAATAGCCAGATCAGCCAAGGTCACAACCTGAAGCATAAGTAAAAATATTAAACCAAATTAAAACACAATTTTTATTCATTTGTATGTTTTTTAGCATAATTAGTTGAATTATTTTTTCTTCCCCTTGCAGGAGCTTCCCACTTTGCTCCTTTAACGACTAGAACCTGCAATCTTAATGTAAAAATAATTCATTGAGTTTTTTAATATTGAACAATGTAAAGCATACGAAAATGGAGAAGAAGAACATGTCAAAAATATTTATCAAAATTTTCGACGACCGGAAATCATTTATTGGATGTTGTCCAATAATTTGAAAAATCCCGTTGATATAGTATTTTTAAAATTTATTTAATAAATTATTTCTTCTTATTGATGATTTTACTAGAATAATTATTTCAGCCACTTAATGGCGCAAATTAGCCTCGTCCACTTTCAACAAATTTTTTGTCAATAATAATACGTAATAATATTTCAAAAAATTATATTCTCATATTTCGACCAGGAGAGATAGGATTAAGAATGAAGCTATCCGGGACAGAGTGGGAGTAGCCTCCATGGAGGACAAGATGCGGGAGTCGAGGCTGAGATGGTTCGGACATGTGAAGAGAAGAAGCATTGATGCTCCTGTCAGGAGATGTGAGAAGTTAGCCATGGAGAGTTTGAGAAGAGGTCGAGGTAGGCCTAAGAAGTACTGGGGAGAGGTGATTAGATAGGACATGGTGCTGCTTCAGCTTACTGAGGACATGATCCTTGATATGAGGGTGTGGAGGTCGAGGATTAAGGTAGAAGGTTAGTGGATAGTTTTTAGTTGTTCACCGATAGTCTTAGTAGCATGCATGCAGGGGCGGATTAGGGGGGAGGAAGGGTGTTCATTCGAACCCCCTTCGTTGAAAAATTACACTGTATATGTAAGGCAAAATCTATTTTTTATCTCTATATATTATGTTTTTAATCCCCTTGACACAGCCTAAAAGCATAGCTTACTGGTCAAAGGGGTTCAAAACCTTTGTAAGATCATTGGTTCTATTTCCACTAGCTACAACTCTTTTAACTTTTTATTTTTTTTGAACCCCCTTAGCGGTAATCCTGCCTCCGCCAGTCCATGCATGTCCCTTCACATTCTTAGATTTTTATTACGTTATGTGGTTTTGTTCGCCTCAGGTATTGTATTCCCTGTTGCTATTATTTAGTACTACTTATACTTTATCTCTCCCCTTTTATTTTCTCTTCCTTCTTTCTTCCTTCCTTTATTTCCTCTTCTTTTTCTTGCCCTTCCTGAGCCGAGAGTCTTTTGGAAATAGTCTCTCTACCTGCATTAGGTAGGGGTAAGGTCTGATACAGACTACCCTCCCTAGACCTCACATATTGGGATCATACTGGATTTTTTGTTGTTGTTGTTGTTGTAGTATTTCGATTAAAGCTCTTTAATTTTTTGAGGGGTATTTTTTATATCGATAAATCCGTCAAAATTTTCAGTATTTCTTGTAGCGGGTACTATACAACGTATTAATTTAACAACAATTTAAATTGATTATAATGAAGTTACTTTATGTGTTGGTCGTATCAAAATATTATTTTCTTGGTTATCCTTTTTGGTATTTTACCCGATGTTCCATAATGGTGTCCAACTAATCGAAATTTCTGCAACGTAAGACCCTTTAAACTTATCAAGATCTTTTTTTATTTTTTGGTTTCAAACCCGTTATATTAATTAAGGGTGAAAGAATCCTATTCATCTCACAACAATTCTTTGTGGTCCTTGGTTCACTAATATGTCACGACCCAATTTCCATTTTAGGCCGCGATGGTGCCCAACGCCGATGTTAGGCAAGCCAACACTATTAAACTGAGGGGTTCCATTTATTTTACCAAAATATTTCCATCATTTACTTAACTTAAATTTAAAGCATTCGGTAACAACAAATAATTTAGACAATTTAAAACTGAAATGACCAAAGGAAATCATAATTAAGTGATTACACCCCAAAAGAATAGTCTACTAATGTGTATGACAGGAACTAGTGTCACAAGTATGTGGTCATCTAGTAGAATATACAAAAGAATATAACTACCATACATCTGAAACAGAATAGACAGCGAATAACCAAAAAGAGAGAGACTCCAACTGTAACGACCCGACCGGTCATTTTGAGCTCTAGCGCGTCATTCAGCAATTTGAGGCCATAAGCAGCTTCATTTCAGGTGTTATGACTTGTAGGTGTGGTCGGAATTGAATTTCGAGAAGTTTAGAGTCAATTTGGAAAGAAAATTCTCATTCCAGAAGCCTTAAGTTGGAAGAATTGACTAAGACTGGATTTTTGAGTAAACGACCTCATAATCCGGATTTAAAGGTTCCATCAGGTTCGTATGATGATTCCGGACTTGGGCGTATGTTCGATTAGGATTTTGGATAACCCGGGAGCGTTTCGGCATGTATTGTGGAAGTTAGCATTTTAGAAGAAACTGCATAAGTTTGGGTTGAAGTGAATTTCAGTGATATTGATGTCCGTTTGGGATTCTAAGTCTGGGAATAGCTCTGTATGGTGATTCTGGAGTTGGGAGCGCGATCGGAAGTGAATTCGGAGGTCTGTATGTTATTTTGAAGCCATTTGGCTAAATATAGAAATTTGAAGGTTTTTGAGAAATCCAACCGGAAGTGAAAAATTTGATATAGGTCTGTAATGTTGATTTTGACTTGTGTGCAAAATTTGGGTTCAATTGGACGTGATTTGATAGGTTTCGGCATCGAATGTAGAAGTTTGAAATTTCAAAGTTCATAAAATCTCGAATTGGAGTGCGATTCATGGTTTCGGCGTTGTTTGATGTGATTTGAGGCCTCGATCAAGTACGTGGGATGTTATGGGATTGAGTCATGTGGTTGGACAGGGTCCCGGGGGGACTCGGGTGTGTTCCGGGGTGGTTTCGGCTCAATTTTGAGTGAATTGCTGCTGCTTTTTTCTAGTGCAGCTGGTGTGCATTACGATCGCAGGTAAGGGAGAGCGATCGCATAGAAGGAAATTGGAGGACTGGAATTTCGCTTATACGATCGCAGGTAAGGGAGTGCGATCGCATAGAAGGAAAATTTGAGGTTGTTGAATTTTTGCTTATGCGATCGCATGATGTAGTATGCTATCGCACAGCGCATTGTCCATTACTGGAGGCATCTGGGATTTGGCTTATGCGATCGTGGTTGGAGAGATGCGATCGCATAGAAGGGTCGCCTGGCAGTATGTTATTTTTAACCGCGATTTTGGCCATTCTTCTCCCATTTTCATTTGGTGTGGCGATTTTGGGGATCTTCAAGGGAGGACCTTCATCAAGCAACTTTAGGTAAATGATTTCTTCCCATCTTTGAGTTAAAACACTTGGATTATACATAGATTTGACATGAAATTGGTAGGAATTTGGGATTTTTTAACAAAGAGCTAGAATGTGTATTTTTGGATTTTGACCACGAATTTGAGCATGAAATTAAGAATAAATTATATATTGGAGTTAGTAAAGTCATGGGTAATCTTTATCTTCAAAAAATTTAGGAATCCGGGCACGTGCGCCCGAGGGAAATATTGTCAACTTTTCGAACGGAATTGGGAATTTATACAAAATTGAATTGTTATAAGTATTAGAGTATGTTTTCATTGGTTTGCCCGTTATTTGGATAGTTTTGGAGCGTTGTGCATCAATTTGAGTCGTCGGAAGGGATTGGAGGCTGGTTATGAATCTTTGGAGTGAGGTAAGTCTCCTTTCTAACTCTTAAGGGGGAATTGTCCCCATAGGTGAAAGAATTAAATATGTTCTACTATTTGTGGGGGCTACATACGCACGAGGTGACAAGAGTCCGTGCGTAGCTACTATTATGCTTATGTCCGGGTAGTTTAGGACCCAAAAGCATCTTTTATTTGTCGTACTTGTAACCGTATTGATGAAAATAAAGTGTTTAAACCTTATCGAACTTGGTAAATAAATTTCTGTAAAAGATTTAAATACTATTTTCGTGACCATCAAAAGAGAAATTGTCATTTACTTGAATACTTGTTTTCTTGATGTAGTCGGGGTGGACTGTTTGAATGTGCATGACTGTGTGTGACCGCTTCGGAATTTATATTCCGTGAGCAGGGTGATTTCTTCCACTACTCTCATGGGAGCGGGCCATACGCAACGGCAGGTTAATAGATGCATCTATGGTTTGCGTCGTTCGACCCTTCGGCAGTGCACAGTTTACATTTATGTTGGTTCGGGCCGTTCAACCCCCGGCATTGTTTGCGCATGATATTTACTATGTATTTGCTGTGATTTTTACCTGATTATTGGCCTGGAAATTTTAAATTGTCAACTGAAATGACGAGGATTTAAGAATATTAAATGTGAAAGAAGTTGCTATTTCCTGTCGCTACTTGTTAAATTGCCTATGATATCCGTGTTTAGTGTCACTCTTGATTTCATTAAATTGACCTCTAGCAAGTTTCAAATTCGACTCTCGTCTCTACCTCTTCGAGGTTAGGCGGGATACTTACTGAGTACACGTTGTTTTCGTACTCATGCTACATTTGATGTGCATTTTTATTGCACAGGTACATTCATAGATAGTGGCCCTGCTTGACGCGGTGATGTTACTGACTTGGAGACTTAGACGAGCTGCATCATCCGGAGACGACCCGCAGCCGGCAAATTCTTCCTCAGATGTATTGTACTTATTTTAAATTCCTTGTCCAGTTTGTATTCCAGACAAGTATTGTAGTACATGTATAATTCTTAGATATTTGCTCATGCACTTGTGACACCGGGTTCTAGGGAAATTATGGGATATATTCACTATTTAAATTTGCCAAAGATATTGTTCATTTCTCAGTGGAAGTTCGCTAATTATTATTTTTTTAAAAAGAGTGACTTCAAGAATTTAAAAAGTAAATAAAGATTTTATTAACTATTTAAATGATTGGCTTGCCCGACAGTGGTGTCCGGCGCCATCACGACCTTGATGGATTTTGGGTCGTGTCAAAGTGGTATCAAAGCACTAGGTTCCCTTAGGTCCCACAAGTCATGAGCAAGTCTAGTAGAGTCTTGTGGATCAGTACGGAGACGTCTGTACTTATCTTTGAGAGGCTACAGGACTGTTAGGAGTACTTCACTTCTTGATTCCTTATCGTGTGATTTGATTCCTTTGAGGCTTATGCCTACATTTCTTCCTATTCCATCTTACGCGTTGCGAAGCGCTTGCTATAGATCGGGAATTTGAATAATGGTAATGGTACTACAGATATGGTGTGTGATGTTTTTCCATGCGTAGTTGGTTGGGGGTATTGTCGTCGCTCTACTGAAGGATATTATGTTGTTTCAGCTCAGTAATTGTGTTTCTGAGAGCTTTAAGACTATGCTCAGGTTGTTATGATGCTTACTATTGGTTATTGAGCGGTGTTGATATGATGGTAGGATGCTTGCCCATATGTCGGGGCAATGAATGACTTGAAAGGAGGTCGTCTCAGAGCTTGATCTCGATATTTTAGTATTTTAGTTCGGCGGAGGAAAGGCAATTGAACTATGAATGTTCAAATTTGGGTTGAAGGAACAATAAGACTTGGTGTTTTCAAGGGAGGTGGAATTTTCACCTGTCACACCCCAAACTAGGGGAGGCATGACTGGCACTTGATACTATATTTGATCGAGTTAGCCACTAAACATACTAGCTAACTAAACTGGGGGCCCAACAGATCGGCAGCACAACATCTGAAATACTAAGCCTGGACCGTTAAGTTCATGACCTGAATAACAATAAGCCATATAAACAAAGGTAGACAAGCCAAAATAATAAAGTACTAGCTGGCCGACGAGGCCGCGACTGAAGACATACATGCCTACACACATATATATACATGCCAAGCGTATGGGCTGGAGACTGAAAGCTGCAAAAAGAAACCCAGAATACTGTGTCCATAATAGCCTCTAAGAGTGTCATAAGCGTTGTCGGGACAAGGCCCCGGCTATACCCAAACTATACAACAAAAGTAACCATCCTATGGAAGCTCCAGGAAGAGGTGGAGCTTACCAACTCACAGCTGAACCCCGAAATCCTAGCGGAGGGGTCGATCAGAGTCCCTACCTGGACCTACACGCACGAAACAAAANGAAGCTCCAGGAAGAGGTGGAGCTTACCGACTCACAGCTGAACCCCGAAATCCTAGCGGAGGGGTCGATCAGAGTCCCTACCTGGACCTGCACGCACGAAACAAAAATACAGTGTCCCCAGGCAACGGGACATCAGTAGGAATAAAAATGTACTGGTATGTAAGGCAGAAAGTAGAATCATACATAGTTGATGTAAAAAAGGTAATAGAGATACCACCTGACACTGAAACTCTGATAGCCTCCATGGCCGACATCCGACCTCATAGTAATCAAATATGCATGGTATGCTCGTGTAACCGTATATCGTGAATACATATATATTGATACAAATGCATGACATACCCAACCAAATGCTAGCAATGGCGGTCTATCCTGGTAGTTAACCGGTATCATATTTCCAAACTGTGGCCATCTGTACCATATATATAGTCTTTCGGGCAAATAGGCCCCTTACCTCCGATTATAGCACGAAGTCCATGCATAATATGCCATGTATGATATGAACTTTGAATGCACATAATGGGCCATAACAAGAACTTAGCCAATCTTGGATCATTGGTACTCTTATTCTCATAATCTCAAAATCACCTTCGTATCGCATACAAATGTCTCGTAGAACCTCATATGTTTATTTTTATAAGCTTGAAAACTTAACTCGACTTTTAGAAAGATAACTTAACTCTGAAGATGTTCATAAAAAGCTTAAGGTGCTTCACTTAGTCCTTATACCTGATTTCTTGATAATTAGTAAAAGAAAGTATTTCAAAAATCAAGTGTTTTAGTAGTTTAAACATAAAAATTATATTTGAGATTTTTGGAAATCGACGTATCACTTTACAGATTTTTAAAATACACTTTAACAAGGAAGAATGACTGATTGCAAATACTAAATGCCTTTATTTTTAAGTCACACAACCCAAAGACGAGTAAGAATTCATATATATGGACATATAGTTAAGAAAGCCGACAAAATGACATATATAGATGTCGAATACCCTATTTAACCGAACGAGTGGAATATCAACCTAATAGCATCATGAAAATACTTCAGCTACGATCCCAATGCCTTTCTCAGAAGGTCTTCCTAGCAATAGAATAGTAAAATACAACATTTGGCGTCTTAGGAATTTCTCGTGCTAAAAGGAAGGACGGAGCTTAGCTTTAACATACCTTTCCAACGAACTTCGGAATGCCGGTAGTTCCTTTACGAACATTGTTCCTTACGTCCTAAGCTTCGCAAACACTATATATGTAGCTTATACGCACCTATAAATAGTTCATAATTGAGTTTAAATCGGTATATTTCCATATGACCCTAACTTGACGAAACGTCCGTAGAACTTTGTAAAAACGATCATAAAAGAGTCCGAAGATGATTACCTTGACAAACCAAGTATAAATCTTGAAGAACCAGCAAGAACAACAAATTCCTATCTTCCAAAAATAGCTCCAAACACAGCTAATAGAAGGGGAAAACGATTGCAAAGCGTAGAGATTGCGTTTCTAGGCACGGGGGCAAACTTTAACAATAGAATCGTTAAAAACGCACCTTAATCACTCAAGAACACCATAGAACCCTCTCTTCAGCTTTCTCACTGTTTTGGGACAGAGATGAAATGTTTTGGGGTCTTAAAAGTCGGATTTTCCAACTTATACTACTTGTTTGACCCGACCTGGTTCGCGATCCGGTTTCAGCACGGACAGTCCGTGGTAAAACAGTCATAACTTCTTACTCCGATGTAGGTTTGATGTGAGATTTTTTTGATTACGGACTAGACTAGTAGACCTGCGATTCAGTAGGTTGTGGGTCCCATAACTCTTTATATATTGGAAGAATGATCTGATACATTTGACCCAAAGTTTAGAAAAGTTATTAGAGAAATTTACGATAACTTTTGCCGACCTTTATTTCACAACTTGCTTGACTCCAAAAATTAACATGTGAACAGTGTGATATTATAATACCTCATAACACATTATTCTTTGCATATCATACACTCTTAGTCTTATCCCACAGGTGCAAGTTAACTTAAACCTTCCGAACGCGTGGGGTGCTACCTAAGTCATTTCTTTAACCACGAACCTTTGTTTAAGGGATTTCTTTGACCTAAAGCTTTAGTTTTGTTACTTGATATTACTCATAAATTTTTAGTCTTATTCTCTCAATGTGCTATACCCAATCATATATACCTTATATAACCACGCCACATTACATATATTACGTAAGAGAAGAGAGCAAAAAACACATGGGGTCTCACATCATCTGTGATGTGGTATCGTTGTTTTTGATCGAATAGAATATGCTAAGTTCGCTGGTGTTATAGTTTCTTCGGTTGAATTGGGTCAGAGTGTTGTGAAGTAATATTGAAGAAGCGGTTATCAGAGGTCGTGGTGTGCGGTGGTTCAGTATTGAATAAGTATTTCTAATAAAGGTGGCTCGAGAAAGATGATCTTCGAAAATGTTTGAAGTTGTGGTGATCTGCTGGTTTAAGTGCTACAAAGATAGTTATTGGTCTAAGGCAACAGCTGGGCAGCAAGGGGATAAGGAAGGACATTTGGGAAGTGTCAGGTGATGGTTAAATTTCTAAAAGGTCAGGTGTAAGAAAAGGAGGTCAGGTAGTTGCTTGCAGGAGTGTGTTTAACCAAAGTGGGAGAGTGGAAGCGTAGCATATGAGTTCTGTGGTAAGATAGATACACCTCCTGAGGGGAAGTTTGGAGTGATTTGGGAATTTTAGTGGACGATGATGGGGTCCACAGACTTAAATTGAAATATTAGCTATTTCGGCGGAAGGTTGGATACAACCGAGAGGAGTTGTTCGGGATGAAGAAGGATGCAACATAGCGGTGAATTGGAAGATATTGTCGCGCATTTAGTAGATGTCCATGAGGAGCGGACGGACTGGTAAAGTTGATAAATGAGGATGGGCGTAGGATGGGGTATTGATGTCGTAGAGATTGTGCAGTACAGCGTCGTTAGAAGGTGTCAGTTGGTAATTTTCGCAGGAGGGTTATCTCCTGTGAGCAGGTTAGCGGTCGTGTAGTTGGCAAGTTTCTGCGAGGAATTTCAGTGGTTTTTCGGTAGGAGACCGGATATATGAATGATGCTAGAGAATTAGTATATTCATGGAATGCTGACAGGAGAATTTAGAAGAAGTTGACGGGTTGGTTGAGAAAGATCATGTCAGCAATGAAGAAAGAATTTTGGTGGGGTCCAGAGTGGTGCAAGGAGTAGCTTCAGGCTAACTGGGAGAGTCTCACCGCTTGCGATTGGGTTGCAGGATTATCTTCTCATAGGGTTGCGGAGTATCAGCGTATTGGCAAGTTATTACAGCTAAGGGGAAAGGAGTAAAAATGGTAATTGCGCATGGGATTTGATAAACGTGTGCAGAAGTTGGCCCTATTGGACCAGGTTTAGGCTTTAGAAGGATCATAATTTATGCTTCATGCATAGGCGAGTAATAAGGGTAGTGACTCAGTCACGTGCTTCATTGAAAGGGGGTTCGTGTGCTAGAAGAGCCTTGGAGTTGATTGTATTCGGGCCAAGTCAGAGTGGGTGACTCTCAGTAGTGGTCCAAATGAATTTTAAAGCTAAGTATGCGGTGCTTAAGGGTTTCATCTCCGCAGTATGGCTAAGGATCGGGCCTTGCAACAGATTGTAATAGGAGGCCCGGAATGTTCTGTGATGTTTTTGACTTGCAGTATGGTATTGGAGGAATGAGAGAAATAGGCTCCGGACTTGTAGGAAGATTTCCAGGATGGTTATATCAGTCGAAGATGTGAATGCGCGAGCATGGAGGGCATGAGACAGTTCATGGTTTGGAGACAATGTGGTCTCGTGATATAAGGTTGCTCAAGAGGAGGGCGAATTTGAGTTCACAATGTTTGGATAAGGCTATAGTTATTTCTAAGTCGGGTAAAGGATAAATTGGGAGAAAATAGATTGGTTAGCCATGGTTGAAATGGCACATTTCGGCAGTGATCATATCCTTCAGCGCGATTAAGTTATGCATGTGATTTGTGACGGTATGTGCGAGGCTTGTCGGTCGCCGTGATAGATTTTATTTGGGAGCACTCAAGCACTATAGCCTGTCATGGGTGGCGGATCCCGGGGGGATTATGGTGGTATAGACTACTACTTAAGGATTTGCATGTATTGTGATTGTGGGAATTCACTCGTGTGCTGTGGTAGTTCTCTTGAATTGAGGTAAGTGAAAGGTTTCTATATGATGAAGTGTTCACCCTACTAGTGGTTCAGGAGTTATGGTGGAATTATTGTGCTATTTTCATTTGGCATGTCAGGTGCAGTAAGCAGTATGTAACTGGAAGTAAGGATCGAGGTTGCGGTTTGGTGTTGACAAAGATGTCATGAGCCCGGATGAGCAAGAAAAATGGATTTGAATGTTTAGAGTAAGCTGGTGTCGTCTTCAGTGTCACCTAAGATTGGTGTCACGACCCCAAAGTCAAAAACCGGCCGTGATGGTGCCTATCGTGGACCTAGACTAGCCAATAATCACTTATTTGCAGTTTCTTTCCAAAATCTGAATCAATTGCAAGAATTTCATAAAGTATATGGAATTTACCAAATCCATTAGGCAAAATAAACAGTTAAACAGTCCAACCAACCCCAAAACCCGGAGCCAACATGTCATGAGAATCTAAGAAAAATATTCCAAAAGGTATACTATTATAATACAAAACCTCCAAATGAATAGCTAGATACAACAAAGAAGGGAAAACAGAGATGTTGCGGACGCTAACAACTACCTCTATATCCTGCACTCCGACTCTGCACGGAATAGATAGCTAATTCTCGGTATCTGCACCTGAATCTACACACAGGGGTGCAGGGAGTAATGTGAGTACGCCAACTCAGTAGTAATGAAAATAAATCAAGTCTAAGAGGCAAGAAAATACATAAAAATCAATATCATCAATTCGCAATATGCACATCCTTTCTTTCCAACAGTATATACATAGATATATGATATCATCATGCCTTAAAAAAAACTTCAGAAAATCCTTTGAAAAGTGTATTTTAAACAATTTCAAATCGAAAGATTTAGTATGAAAATGAAATAAATCATAAGTAGCCCCTCGGGAAAAAACATGAATCATAAATCGCCCCTCAGGCAGAACATCACTCAGCACCTCACATCCACTCAGTATCATCCCCTCGGGCAACCTCACGGTCACTCATGCCTTCCAATCACTCATCACTCGGCACTCGGCACTCGGCACTCGGCACTCAACACTCAGTATGTACCTGCACTCACTGGGGGTGTGTATAGACTCCGGAGGGGCTCCTTCAGCCCAATCGCTAATATCAAGCCACCTCGTGGCGTATCATATCCTCACAATCAGGACCTCGGTCTCACTTAGTCAGAACCTCTCAAAAGCCCCTCGGGAGTATTAGTAAAACGGGGTACTCGACCCAAAACATCTTTTTTTTAAATCTCAAAGTAGTGTAAATTAGGTTGAGTTTTGAAAACAGTAAGCACAATGTGACTGAGTGAAATCATCAATAAACAATGAGGAAATAGCAGTAAAAAGCCCCCAAGGGGTCTAAACAAGTCGGCACAAGGTCCCAAACATGGCTTATAGCCCAAATATAGCAATAGTCATTAGAACACAGTTTAACATATGATTTAGAGTAAAATACGCAACTCAATAGTTGTCGCTGAGAGGACCAAGTCCAATCCAAAAATCAGTGCACGCCACATACTCGACATCTGACATGTGTGTCATTCTAAAAACAGTGAGAAATATGAAGTCCGGGGTTTCATACCCTCAGGACAAGATTTATGGCCAGGAGTTTGAATTAATTAAACAGATAGAAAAGGAAACGGGAGCTAAAAAAGAAGATTGTCCCATGACCAATTCCACGTTTAATGAAATCAAAGAATTTCAAAGTAAAATCCAAGATGGAACGAAGTTCACGACCCGTGGGCCTTCTACCTCCACGCGGCATTGCTCTGTCAGGCTTTCGCCCATTGCGGAAAATTCCCCGATGCTGCCTCCCGTAGGAGTTTGGGCCGTGTCTCAGTCCCAGTGTGGCTGATCTATTGCTATTTCACGAGGCAATCCACATCGATGTAATGAAAGTGAAGGACCCACGACAAAATCAGACGCGAGCCCCTCCTCGGGCGGATTCCTCCTTTTGCTCCTCAGCCTACGGGGTATTAGCAGCCGTTTCCAGCTGTTGTTCCCCTCCCAAGGGCAGGTTCTTANAACCATTACTTACCTCCGCCGAGCCACAACACTAATCCGCGATGCTCTTGCTCCTCAAATTGACTCTCGATTGCTCTAAATCTAACCAAAACCAGTTTAATATCATCAATATATGCTAAAGTAACACAACCCAATCGAAAACTATCAATTTATACAAAAATCTCGAAATTTGGCAAAATTCGAGCCCCAGACCACGTCTCGGAATTCGATAAAATTTATATCACTAGAAACCTCGTCCTCCCACGATTCTACACATACCAAAAACTCCACAATTGGACCATAATTGCCTACCCAAATCGCCAAAAGCAATTTCCAAATCCTCCTCCCATTTTTCCAACTTTTCTACTTTAATCCTTCAAATTACAAGCCTAATCCAAGAAAAATAGCATAGAAACGACTTTAATAATCCGGGAACTTACCTCCACTGAAGACCCTCGAATTCTCTCTTCAATTTTCCGTCAAATAAGCTCCAACCGCATGCAACAATGGTAGAATAACCAAAATTTCGCGGAGGCATTCGTTTATACTGTTCTGCCCAGCTAATCCGCACCTGCCTCGCACCTGCGGCACAGTAAATGTGATCATCATACTGGCGTGCTCTAATTTGATCGTAAAGATAAGACCTGGAGGCTACACAAACCAATACCCGCGGGGTCTCTGATAGATCCAATCTCACCAACTGACCCGCTAAAGCCTTGACATCAAGGGTTAATGGCCGCTCTGCTACTGGAAGGTAGGCTAGACTCCCCAAACTCTCTGCTCTGCGACTCAGGGCATCAGCTACTACATTGGCCTTCCCCAGATGATATAAACTAGTGAGGTCATAATCCTTGAGAAGCTCAAACCGCCTCCTCTGACGCAAATTCAGATAATTCTGCTTAAGCAGATGCTGCAAACTAGAGTGATCAGTAAAAATCTCACAATGCACTCCATACAAATAGTGACGCCAAATCTTCAAGGCGTGAACAATAGCTGCTAGCTCAAGATCGTGCACTGGATAATTCTTCTCGTGAACCTTCAACTGCCTGGACGTGTAGTCAATCACCCTACCGTCCTGCATCAAAACCGCTCCAAGGCCAACTCTCGAGGCATCACGGTAAACTGTATAAGAAACTGAACTCGTAGACAAAATCAATACCGGTGATGAAGTCAAAGCTGAATTGAGCTTGTGGAAGCTCTCCTTACACTCCTCAGTCCATCTGAACTGAGCACCCTTCTGGGTCAGTCTGGTCATAGGTGCTGCAATAGATGAAAACCCCTCTACGAAACGGCGGTAGTACCCTGCCAAACCAAGGAAATTGCGAATCTCAATAGCTGATGACGGTCTAGACCAACTCTGTACCACCTCTACCTTCTTCGGATCAACCTGAATACCCTCACTGGACACCATATTCCCCAAGAATTCTATTGAATCAAGCCAGAACTCACACTTCGAAAATTTTGCATATAATCTCTTCTCTATCAAAGTCTGAAGCACAACTCTCAAATGTTTCTCATGATCCTCCCGAGATCGGGAATACACCAAGTTATCGTTAATAAACACAATGACGAAAGAATCCAGATAAGGCTGAAATACACTGTGCATCAAGTGCCTAAAGGCTGATGGGGCATTATCAGCCCAAATGACAAAACCAGGAACTCATAATGACCATATCTAGTCCTGAAAGCAGTCTTCGGGATGTCTGGTCCCCGAATCTTCAACTGATGATAACCGGATTGCAAGTCAATCTTGGAAAATACCCTGGCACCCTGCGACTGATCAAACAAGTCATCTATACGAGGCAAGGGATACCGATTCTTCACTGTAACTCTGTTCAGCTGCCGATAATAAATACACATTCGCATAGAACCATCCTTCTTCTTTACGAACAACACCGGTGCACCCCAAGGTGACATACTAGGCCGAAGGAACCCCTTATCTAGGAGTTTCTGAAGTTGCTCCTTTAATTCATTTAGCTCCGTTGGTGCCATACGATAAGGTGGAATAGAAATAGGTTGGGTTCCTGACACCAAGTCAATACCAAAATCAACGTCCCTGTCAGGTGGCATGCGTGGCAGGTCTACAGGAAACACGTCCGAAAAGTCACTGACCACAGGAACCGAATCAATAGCGCGAGTCTCAGCACTGACATCCCTCACAAAAGCTAGATAAGATAAACACCCTTTCTCAACCATGTGCTGAGCCTTCAGGTAGGAAATCACCCTGCTAGGCATATACTCAAAAGAATCTGTCCACTCAACCCTCGGACATCCTGGCATAGCTAAGGTCACGGTCTTATCGTGACAATCAAGAACAACGTCACACGGAGATAACCAATCCATGCCCAATATCACATCAAAATCGACCTTGCTGAGTAACAGTAGGTCCACTCAGGTCTCCAGACCCCCAATAGATATCATGCACGACCGATACACACGGTCCAAAACAACAGTATCGCCGACCGGAGTCGACACATGAACAGAGGTGACTAGAGACTCACGGGGCATATCCAGAAAATGGGCAAAATATGAGGAAACATAGGAATATGTAGAACCAGAGTCAAATAAAGCCAAAGCATCTCGGCAACAGACTGAGACAATACCTGCGACCACTACATTTGAGGCCATAACATCTGGCCTGGATGGAAATGCATACATACGGGCCTAACCTCCACCTGTTCGACCTCCCCCTCTAGGGCGGCCTCTAACTGACTGACTACCACCCCTAGCTGCCTGTGCGGGTGGTGAAGTAACTGGAGCTGAAGTCGGGGGATGGCCCCTCTGCTGATAAGAACCAACAGGATGACGGGGACACTGCCTACACATGTGCCCAAACTTTCCACACTCAAAACAACTCCCTGGAGCTTGAGGCGGGGACTGATAGAAACCCCTGGCACCAGAACGGCCACTAGAAGACTCATGCATAGGAGAACTTTGAACTGGTGGTGCTCGAGCTACACTTTGAGCTAATAGGGCACCAAATGAAGTACGGCGTGGCTGAGAACCACGGAGACCATGCCCTAAAGATGCACCACTATACGTTGGGCGGACTGCTGAGGAGGCCTGAATGAACGGCCTCTACCATGTTGAAACTGCCCCTGTAGGGAGTACCACTAGAACTCCCCGATCCACGAGGCCTCTTGGCCTCTCTCTCCTCTCGCTCCTGGCGGCGAACCGACTCAATATCTCAAGCTATGTCAACAACCTACTCGAATGAAGCATCTGATACTCTCTCCCGAGTCATAAATAGTCGGAGCTGATAAGTAAGACCATCTACAAACCTCCTAACCCTCTCCCTATCAGTAGGGACAATCTCATAAGCATGCCTAGCCAACACGGAAAACCTCATCTCGTACTGAGTAACTGACAACTCTCCCTGGCGCAGCTGCTCAAACTGTCTGCGTTGCTCCTCTCTGTGGTACTGAGGAACATACTTCTCCAAAAAGATCGTGGAGAACTGCTGCCAAGTGAGAGGTTCTGAACCAACCGGCCTACGCCTCTCGAATGACTCCCACCAAGTAAAAGTAGCACCCGCAAACTGAAATGTAGCAAATGAGACCCCACTAGTCTCCAAAATACCCGCAGTACGTAGTATCCTCTGGCACTTATCTAGAAACCCTTGGGCATCCTCGCCCTCTGTACCACTGAAAGTCGGAGGCTCAATTCTGCTAAACCTCTCCATCTGCTCGTCCTCGGGCATAGCAGGGACCACATAATCCTGGACCGGAGCAACCGGCTGAGCTGGGGCTGCTCCTGGTGCCTGAATACCACGTACAGCCTGATCAGGTGTCCGGGCAGCTGGAGTCTGATTGCCTCCCCCAGCCTGAGTTGCGGTGGAAGTAGAAGACATAGCGACTGCCTAAGCCAAATTGGTGCACACTGTCAATATCTGAGACAGGGTCTCCGGAAGACCCGGAATAACAATAGGCATTATCGGTGCCAGAGCCTATCCCGCTGGAGAACCATCGGTGGGAACCTGATCCTGAACGATAGGGGGTTCCTGTGGTACACTCTCGGATGCTGCGCGGGCTGGCCCCCTACCTCTACCACGGCCTCGACCTCTAGCTGGTGTCTGGTCACCCTGATCGGTATTGTGTGTCCTCACCATCTGTGAGAGAATGAAACAACGTAAGTTAGATTTCAAGAATCAATAGATTAGCACGAAAGAGTTCAAGAAAGATAGAGATGTTTCCTAAGAGTTCTGCAGCCTCTCGAAGATAAGTACAGACGTCTCCGTACCGATCCGCAAGACTTTACTAAACCTGCTCATGACTGTTGAGTCCTATGTAACCTAGGCTCTGATACCAAACTGTCATGACCCAAAAATCAAAAACCGGTCGTGATGGCGCCTATCGTGGAACTAGGCTAGCCAATAATCACTTATTTACAGTTTCTTTCCAAAATCCCAACCAATTACAAGCATTTCATAAAGTATATAGAATTTACTAAATCCATTAGGCAAAATAAACAGTTAAACAGTCCAACCAAACCAAAAACCTAGAGCCAACATGTCATGAGCATCTATGAAAAATATGCCAAAAGGTATACTATTATAATACAAAACCTCCGAACGAATAGCTAGATACAAAAAAGAAGGGAAAACAGAGATGCTACGGACGTTGAACAGCTACCTCTATATCCCGCACTCCGGCTCTGCACAGAATAGATAGCTAATGCTCGGTATCTGGACCTGAATCTGCACACAGGGGTGCAGGTAGTAATGTGAGTACGCCAACTCAGTAGTAATGAAAATAAATCAAGTCTAAGCGGCAATAAAACACATAAAAATCAATATCATCAATTCGCAATATGCACAACGTTTCTTTCCAACAATATACATAGATATATGGAATAATCATGCCTTTAAAACCAACTTCAGAAAATCCTTTAAAAAATGTATTTTCAACAATTTCAAACCGAAATATTTAGTATGAAAATGAAATAAATCATAAGTAGACCCTCGGGCAAAAACATGAATCATAAATCGCCCCTCGGGCAGAACATCACTCAGCACCTCACATCCACTCAGTATCAGCCCCTCGGGCAACCTCACTGTCACTCATGCCTCCCAATCACTCATCACTCGGCACTCGGCACTCAGCACTCATCACTCATCACTCATCACTCAGTAGGTACCTGCACTCACTGGGGGTGTGTACAAACTCCGGAGGGGCTCCTTCAGCCCAAGCGCTAATATCAAGCCGCCTCGTGGCGAATCATGTCCTCACAATCATCCCCTCGGCCTCACTCAGTCAGAACCTCTCAAAATCCCCTTGTGCGTTTCAGTAAAACGGGGTACTCGACCCAAAACATCTTTTTTTTTAAATCTCAAAGTAGTGTAAATAAGGCTGAGTTTCGAAAATAGTAAGCACAATGTGACTGAGTGAAATCATCAATAAACAGTGAGGAAATAGCAGTAAAAAGCCCCCAAGGGGTCTAACCAAATCGGCACGAGGCCCCAAACATGGCTTATAGCCCAAATATAGCAATAGTCTTTAGAACACAATTTAACATATTATTTAGAGTAAAATACGCAACTCAATAGTTGTCGCGGAGAGGAACAAGTCCAATCCAAAAATCAGTGCGCGCCACATACTCGTCATTCGACATGTGCGTCATTCTAAAAGTAGTGAGAAATATGAAGTCCGGGGTTTCAAACCCTCGGGACAAGATTTATAACCATTACTTACCTCCACCGGGCCACAACACTAATCTGCGATGCTTTTGCCCCTCAAATTGGATCCCGATTGCTCCGAATCTAACCAAAACCAGTTTAACATCATCAATATATGCTAAAGGAACACAACCCAATCTAAAACTATCAATTTATACAAAAATCTCGAAATTCGGCCAAACCCGAGCCCCGGGAAGACGTCTCGGAATTCGATAAAATTTACATCACTAGAAACCTTTTCCTCCCACGATTATACACATACCAAAAACACCACAACCGGACCACAATTGCATACCCAAATTGCCAAAAGAATTTTCCAAATCCTCCTCCCATTTTTCCAAACTTTTCTACTTTAATCCTTCAAATTACAAGCCTAATCCGAAAAAAATAGCATATAAATGACTTTAATAATCCGTGAACTTACCTCCACTGAAGATCCTCGAATTCTCTCTTCAATTTGCCCTCAAATAAGCTCCAACCGCATGCAACAATGGTAGAATAACCAAAATTTTGCAGAGGAACTCTTTTATATTGTTCTGCCCAGCTAATCCGCACCTGCGAACCTTTCCTCGCACCTGCGGACCCGCACCTGCAGGCCCAGGTGCGCACCTGCGAAATCCCACTAACGGACCAATTATCGCACCTATGATCCCTTCTCCGCTCTTGCGGCTTCGCAGGCGCGGCCAACTCTTCGCACCTTCAGACTCCTCTTGCCTAGACTCCTTTTGCAGCTGCGCATGGACCTTCGCACTTGCGGCTACCCATCCGCAGGTGCGGCCACACCAGAAACTATACACTAGCAGCCATTTGCTGCAAATTCCTAAGTTCAAAACTCCGCCAACCATTCGAAATCAATCTCGAGCCCCTTGGGGCCCCAACCAAACATACCAACACACCCCATAGCATAATTCAAACTTAGTCGATCCTTCGAAACACCAAAAACAACATGTAAACACCAAAATTACATCAAATTCAAACCAATGAACTTTGAAACTTCTAAATTTTCCCAACGATCGGTAAACCAACCAAAACACCTTCGATTGACCTGAAATTTTGCACACATATCCAAAACGACATTAAGGACCTGTTCCAACTTCCGGCATCCCATTCCGACCCCGATATCCTATTTTCCACTACCGACAAGAAATTGCCAAAAACTAAATTTTGCCAATTCAAGCCTAATTCTACATCGGACATCAAAACTCCATTACGAACACACTCCTAAGTCCCAAATCACCTAAAGAATCTATCTGAGCCATAAAATCTGCATTCCTAGGTCGTTCACCAATAAGTCAATTCTCAGTTGACTTTTTCAACTATTAGGCTACTTTAAGAGACTAAATGCCTCAATTCTCACCATGACCACTCCGAACCCAAACCAACTAACCCAACACAACATAAACAGGCTAAAAAATATATGATAAATCAGAAATGGGGGAAACGGGGTAAATCTCACGGAACGACCGGCCGGGTCGTTACAATCGGTATTTGGTGAAAGAGGCTTTGCACCCTAGTTATGGGTTCTTGATTTATTTTACAGCGTTAGTGTGTCCAGTGGTGGATGTGCAGACTTGCTACCTTGTGTGGAAGGTTGTGGGAGCGTGACCACGGGAGGATCGTATGAGTGTGACATGCAGTCACTTTATGGATTGAAGATTTGGACTGAGTATAAAGAATGTGTAATATTGCTTATTTGAGAATTTATACCTGGAAGGATTTCGATTAATTTGATTATGGATTGTGGGGTGTTTCCCCGGCTATGATGGTTTTTCTTGCGTATTCTGAGAGGAAGTGGGTGAATATGGACCCAGGTAAGGCTATCAGTCTAGTTCAGTGCGAGCAGAATCGGTTTGAGGGTGGTGAATGGATTCAAATATGAATATGGGCTTTATATAAGTTAGGCGTGTTCATTTCGGTATAGCACTTTTCATGGAAAGGTAGTAGAACATCAGATGTTGTTCTGTCTTCATTCATCTCATGTAATATTATGTTGTGCCGTGTGAGTTGGAAAACGACTTGATAATTCGTTATGTGTTGAGATTTCCGCGTAGTAATGATGTTATGTAAGCAGGATGTCTCTTGAGATTCAGGTTATGTATCGCACCTCAGTCATGCTTGAGCTTTTGTAGCGTATGGCTCTATCAGTCTCCCCAGGATGATATTATGCACTTAGCGTGCTTGTGACCGATATTCGATATTTTGTGGTAATGAGAAATTTATCTCGGTGTGTATCTCCTTATGTAAATTTCATGTGTGGAAGGGGTGGCACGCCGCCACGGGTATGTCATTTGGATCGGGTTGCATGCCGCCTATATCTATTTTCTTGTGTTTTGCTTCCTTCTTTTCGAAGGAAGGTTCATATTAATTGCGGGAGTTGAGTAGTTCCTTTCGTAATTCATTTCATTGTGTATCGTGTTCGAGTTATGGCCTATTGGCACGTTGTGGCATCATGTGAGACTGTTGGTCATGTTTGGGGTGATTTGTTGCCTGAGCAGTTCGTACTGGGGTGAGACGAGACTATTGGATCAGGGATCAGTGCGATAAGATTATGTGAAGTGTATTAAAGGAAAAATACCATTATTTGGTTAGTAATGAGGTGATGATTCTAGGCAAGAGGAGAGATTCAATTCTTGCGTAATCCTGCAGTTGGTTGTGAATTTCTATACATTTCCTCTGTTGTGGTGGTATCGTAAGCGTTATGGAAGGATTTATATATATGTGTCATGAGGTGTATCGGGAGCATCAGATTCATGAAATTTTGGCTATTAAAGTTCAGGGAATATCATTGTGGTTAGATGATGAACTATGCGGTGCATGGTGCTAATTCAGCAAAGGTATGCAGTCATGTTCTAGTACAGCGTGTGGTAGTTGATACGGTGTTCATATATTGGAAACAGGCTTGGCAGAGGATTTCAGATGTTGAAGACCTGGTTCTAAGGCCCATTGCCTAAATGAAAGAGCATATCTTTGGATTTGACCGAGCTAATGTACTCAATTGAGTGGTGGTAGCACGAGCTGTTTAACAGTGGTTTCAGACAACTCCGAAGCAGTTCTTAGCACGTTCGAGGACAAACGTATGTTTAAGTGGGAGAGAATGTAACGACACGACCGGTTGTTTTGAGCTCTAGCGCGTCGTTCAGCGGTTTGAGGCCATGAGCAGCTTCATTTCAGGTGTTATGACTTGTAGGTGTGGTCGGAATTCAATTACGAGAAGTTTAGAGTCAATTTGGAAAGAAAATTCTCATTTCAGAAGCCTTAAGTTGGAAGAATTGACTAAGACTGGATTTTTGAGTAAACGACCTCAGAATCCAAATTTGAAGGTTCCAGCAGGTTCGTATGATGATTTTGGAGTTGGGCGTATGTTCAGATCGGGTTTTGGATACCCCGAAAGCGTTTCGGCGTGTATTGTGGAAGTTAGCATTTTAGAAGAAACTTCATAAGTCTGGGTTGAAGTGCATTTCAGTGATATTGATGTCCGTTTAGGATTTCGAGTCTGGAAATAGCTCCGTATGGTGATTCTGGAGTTGGGAGCGCGATCGAAAGTGAATTCGGAGGTCCGTAGGTTATTTTGAAGCCATTTGGCTAAAGATAGAAATTTGAAGGTTATTGAGAAATCCGAGCGGAGGTGGAAAATTTGATATCGGAGTCGGAATGCGATTTCGAAAGTTGGAGCAGGTCCGTAATGTTGAATGTGACTTGTGTGCAAAATTTGGGGTCAATTGGACGTGATTTGATAGGTTTCGGCATTGAATGTAGAAGTTTTAAATTTCAAAGTTCATAAAACTCGAATTGGAGTGAGATTCGTGGTTTCGGCATTGTTTGATGTGATTTGAGGCCTCGAGCAAGTCTATGGGACTGAGTCGTGTGGTTAGGCGGGGTCCCGGGGGGGCTCGGGTGTGTTCCGAGGTGGTTTCGGGTCAATTTTGAGTGAATTGTTGCTGCTGTTTTCTGGTGTAGCTGGTGTGCATTGCGATCGCAGGTAAGGGAGTGCGATCTCATAGAAGGAAATTGGAGGACCAGAATTTGGCTTATATGATTGCATGTAGGGGAGTGCGATCGCATAGAAGGAAATTTTGAGGCTGTTGGATTTTGGCTTATGCGATCGCGTGGTGTAGTATGCGATCGCACAGTGCATTTTGAAGGCTGTTGGATTTTTTGCTTATGCGATCACGGGAGAATGTGTACGATCGCATTGTGCATTACTGGAGGCATCTGGGATTTGGCTTATGCGATCGCAGTTGGAGGGATGCGATCGCATAGAAGGGTCGCCTGGGCAATGTGTTATTTTTAACCGAGATTTATGCCATTCTTCTCTCATTTTCATTTGGTGTGGCGATTTTGGGGAGCTTTAAGGGAGGATCTTCATCAAGAAGCTTTAAGTAAGTGATTTCTTCCCATATTTGAGTTAAAACACTTGGATTATACATAGATTTGACATGAAATTGGTGGGAATTTGGGATTTTTGAACAAAGACCTAGAATGTGGATTTTTGGATTTTGACCACGAATTTGAGCATGAAATTAAGAATAAATTATATATTGGAGTTAGTAAAGTCATGGATAATCTTTATCTTCGAAAAATTTAGGAATCTGGGCACGTGGGCCCGAGGGCAATATTGTCAACTTTTCGAGCGGAATTGGGAATTTATATAAATTTAATTGTTATAAGTATTATAGTATATTTTCATTGGTTTGCCCGTTATTTGGATAGTTTTGGGGCGTTGTGCATCAATTTGAGTCGTCGGAAGGGCTTGGAGGCCGGTTATGAATCTTCGGAGTGAGGTAAGTCTCTGTTCTAACCTTGTAAGGGGTAATTGTCCTCATAGGTGAAATAATTAAATATGTGCTACTATTTGTGGGGGCTACGTACGCACGAGGTGACGAGAGTCCGTGCGTAGCTACTATTATGCTTATATCCGGGTAGTCTAGGACCCAAAAACTTGTTTTATTTGCCGTACTTGTAACCGTATTGATGAAAATAAAGTGTTTAAACCTTATCAAACTTGGTAAATGAATTTCTGGAAAAGATTTAAATACTATTTTTGTTACCATCAAAAGAGAAATTGTCATTTACTTGAATACTTGTTTTCCCGATGTAGTCGGGGTGGACTGTTTAAATGTGCATGACTGTGTGTGACCGCTTCGCAATTTATATTCCGCGAGCAGGGTGATTTCTTCCACTACTCTCATGGGATCAGGCCGTACGCCACGACAGTTTAATAGATGCATCTATGGTTCGCGCCGTTCGACCCTTCGGCAGTGCACAATTTACATTTATGTTGGTTCGGGGCGTTCGACCATCGGCATTGCTTGCGCATGATATTTACTGCGTATATACTGTGATTTTTACCTGATTACTGGCCTAAAATTTTAAATTGTCAACTGAAATCACGAGGATTTAAGAATATTAAATGTGAAAGAAGTTGCTATTTCTTGTCGCTACTTGTTAAATTGCCTATGATATCCATGTTTAGTGTCACTCTTGATTTCATTAAATTGACCTCTAGCAAGTGTCAAATTCGACCTCTCGTCACTACCTCTCTGAGGTTAGGCGGGATACTTACTGAGTACACGTTATTTTCGTACTCATGCTACACTTGTTGTTCATTTTTATTGCACATGTACATTCATAGATAGTGGCCCTGCTTGACGCAGTGATATGACTGACTTGGAGACTTAGACGAGTTGCACCATCCGGAGATGTCCCGCAGCCGGCAGATTCTTCCTCAGATGTATTGTACTTATTTTAAATTTTTTGTCTAGTTTGTATTCCGGGCAAGTATTGTAATACATGTATAATTCTTAGATATTTGCTCATGCCCTTGTGACACCGGGTTCTGGGGAAATTATGGGATATATTCACTATTTAAATTTGCCAAAGATATTGTTGATTTCTCAGTGGAAGTTCGCTAATTATTATTTAAAAAAAAGAGTGACTTCAAGAATTTAAAAAATTAAATAAATAAATAAAGATTTTATTAACTATTTAAATGATTGGCTTGCCCGACAGTGGTGTCCGGCGCCATCACAACCTTAATGGATTTTGGGTCATGACACCAACATGCTGCTGAACGGCATCAGAAGGGAGCAGATCACCGTGGAATGTCGGTCAAGTATCAAGAATGAGCACCAGACGGGTAGCTAGATGCACCTGCCTCAGATCCTGTACAATTAAGTACAGAAGCGTAGTATGAGTACATAAACAATATGTACCCAGTAAGTATCCAGTCTAACCTCGAAGAGGTAGTGACGAGGGGTGACTTGACACTCACTAGGGCCAACAATGATATAATTTAAGTGTTACGTTAAGCAGGTATAGCATGAATGACAACGACAGTTTAAGAGCAAGAAAAGTTAGAAAATCTTTCATAAGGGTCATGTCAATCTCGGCCTTACCATGTGATAACTTACATTTCAAGCAATCAAGCAATATAAATCACGGAAAACTTCAGATAAATAACATGCGTATATCATGTCGAGGTCGTACGGTCCGATCCAACATAATATTAAATTGTGCACTGTCAGAGGGTCAAATGGTGTGAACCATAGATGTATCTATTTATTGCCGAGGCGCTCGGCCCGATCCACAAATAACAACTTATTTTCAAGAACACATAAATTTCCCATGTATAGTCAAGTATTTCATACAACCAATCAAGTAAGTGAGTCTAACCTCATACAATTCTTTTATAAATTTCTAACATGATTCAGGTAATTATTTTGGCAAACAAGGGCACGACATTTCAAATATAGCATGATACAGATCCTAAACTACCCGGACAATAGCATACTAGTAGCTACACACGGACTCTCGTCACTTCGTACATACGTAGCCCCCTACAAATAGGTTCAAACATGTATTTAATTCACCTATGGGGTTAATTCCCTCTTACAAGGTTAGAAGGGAGACTTACCTCTTATCAAGCCTACTTCCCAATTCAAGAACGCACTCAAACCTCCAAATTTAACGCCCAACAACTCGAAACTATCCAAACATTACATAAACTAATCAATCTATGCTCAAGAGTTCATAATTCTACCATTTAAGTGATTACGCAAACTAATTTGCAAGATTCCTAAAATTCACCCCCGGACCCACATGCTCAGATTTCGAAAATTCTTAAAGAAAGTTGTTACCCATAACCTTAGGATCAAGAATATGTGATTTTTTACTAGATTCCATAACAAATTTCGTGGTTAAATCTTACTTTTATAAACACTGTAGGTTTTACTCTAACTCATAGTTTTACTAATTTACATGTTCTAATCTACCCTTAAACTATTTATTAAACTTACATTATGCAGGAATTACTTACCTCACAAAGCTAGGTTGAAATCTCTCCTTTTGAAGCTCCCAAATCGCCCAAGTATTGAGTGGAGTGAGTCAAAAATGACAAACTCCCGTATTAAATGAAGGCCACTGCCTTCAACGATTTTCGCATCTTCCGCGCGTGGACCGCACCTGCGGTCTCGCTTTTGCAGGCCACTATCTGCATCTGCGGAAAGGGGCATGACCGACTAGGGCCGCACATGCGGACAGGTGAACGCACCTGCAGTTCCGCTTCTGCCGAAAAGGGACCGCATCTGCGGAACCTGGGCTCCGTTCTTGGGCCGCATCTGTGCGGCTTCGCCCGCACCTGCGAGCTCACATCTTCGGCTGCCCAATCGCAGGTGCGGACGCACTAGAACTGGTGCACCAGCAACTCATTTTGAGCTTGGACTCGACTCGCGCGACGTCTGAATGGTATCTGGAGCCCCCGAGGCCACGTCCAAAAATACCAACAAGTTCTAAATCATAAAACGGACTCGCTCAAACCTTCGGAACGCTCGAAACAACATTAAAACTAAGAATCGCACCCTAAAATCATTTGAATCAAACTTATGAACTTTAAGTTCTTCAATCTACTGCCAACGTGCCGGAACGTACTTATACTACTCAGAATGATACCAAATTTTGCGTTCAAGTCATAAATGACATTACGGAACTATTTCTGGTCTTGAATTTCCGTTTGGACCTTGATATCACCAAAATACGTCCCTAACCACATTTATAGAACTTCTAAAACTTCAAGAATACAATTTTCACTATTTGGCGCCAAAACGCTCTCGAGTCATCCGAGACCCATTCCGAACATACGCCCAAGTGCGAAATTTTCATACGAACCTATTGGAACCGTCAAATTCCAATTCCGAGGTCATTACTCAAAACGTTGACCGAAGTCAAACTTGGCCTTTTAAGCCAACCTTAAGGAACCAAGTGTCCTGATTCCAATCCAAACTCTTCCAAATCTTGAACCAACCATCTCCGCAAGTCGTAAATCAATAAAAGCAAGTACGGGGGATCTTATTTAGGGGCACGGGGTTCTAGAAAACAAAATAGCTGGTCGAGTCGTTACATGATTGATGCCTCAAACGAGGGAATTTTACTTTATATATGTGCTAAGTTATATTAAAATAAATTTGTTTGAAACTTCAAAGCCTTAATATTCTTCATTCTATCTTGTGTTTGGAGATTTTCTTGCATCCAATTCGATATATATATATATATATATATATATATATATTCTTCCTTCTATCTTGTGTTTGGAGCTTTTCTTGCATCCAATTCGATATATATATATATATATATATATATATATATTCTTCCTTCGATCTTGTGTTTCAATTTAATTTAAGATTTGTACCAGAGGCAGTAACATTTGCTCAATCCGACTATATTAAATGTTTTGTTGACCATTTGAAATTTGACGATTTATTTTGTATTTCTCTTCTTATTAGATTTATTGATAGATGATCAAAATCTGCATTTGCAATTCAAAGATCTAAATTTAATCTGATTATAAGATAAGCGTGTATTAAATTCACAATTTGTTTTCCTCCAATATAAATAGGGGTCACAACATCATAACCTTTGCAAATTAAGGTTGTGAGCAAATTAAGCAAAGAAAATAAATGGCTTCTTCTTTCATTATTACCTCATTTCTTGTATCTTTTTTTCTATCCATTCTCTTCACATCAACAATTGTGAAGGGAGATTTAGTTAGTGATATTTGCACCAAAACACCCAATGCTACTCTTTGCGAAACACTTATAAGATCAGATCCTCGTTCTAAAACCGCAGATCTTGAAACCCTAGGCGCGATCACGTTCAACATGACTTCCAAACTTATCGACTCAACATCCGCTCTGGTGACTTCTCTTCGCGATAACACGACGAACGCGACACTAAAAGAAGTATACTCAAAGTGTATTGACCAATATGCATTTGTAGAACTAAGTAGGGAAAATGCAGAGGGTTATTTTAAGGCCAAAAAATGTGGTGAAGTTGTCCATTTTATGAGTCGTTCAATTGGTGATTTATTGACATGTGATGGTAGCTTTTTTGAACATTCAGTGGTTGAAGATGAGAAGCTACAACAAGCTAGTTTTTCTTTGGAACAATATTGTAGTGCTATTATTGTTATGGCCGTTCGTCTCTAGACGATAAAAAAATATTATAATTTTTCACAAATTTATTAAGAGCTATAATATAAATTCTATTAGCTCCTTATGTTTATGTTAATTTCTCGTTTCTTGTAATCTGGCCAAAAGAAGTGTGATCTCAATCAAGTCTATGTTAATTTAGACATTTTTTTAAATGTCTAAATTTTTTTTAAAAAATCCTCTTAATACCTTAAATCCTAAGCCATCGTGTAAAGTGATCGCTTAATCCTTAGCGCTCAATGCTCATCTAAAGTTACTTAACCATAGTGAAAAGTCTAATTATGTCTGAGCAGAGACGAATTCAAAATTTAAACTTAATAGATTCACTTTTAATATTTTCAGTATTAAACTCATTATATTGTTATAATTATGGGCTCAATTATAAGATTAGTTGAGAGTTTAGTAAATTTTTACAAACTTCGTATCGAAAGTTATGAGTTCAAACGAACCCATAGCCGATAAGCTACATTTGCCCTTGCGTCTGAGGTCCAAAGTTAGCCATCGTAGTAGACAAAGCTCACTACTTGTTTATTAAGTCCTAGTCGCAAGGGTGGATCCAGCGTAGCAGTACCAAGTTCATATTAACTCAGTACTTTTGACACAAAGTATAAATTTATGTGTAAAAATTATCTAAAATAGGGACAAATAATTGATATGACCACATAAATTTAAAAATATAATGGGTTCAATATTAAATTTTTTAAAAGTTGAACCTATAGAATTCAAATTCTAGATCCGCCTCTGTCAAGTTAATCATATAGCTTTTTAATCATTATACCATCTTACAATTCGTCTATCACACATACACATATAGCTCATTAAAATAACAATAACAAAATTAATCTAGCAGTAATTGATAAATGGACCTTAGACCAAACTTAATTCCAGAAAATAACTTAAGATGTGATGATTGTCCATGATCATATAAGGAGTCCAAAAAATCTACATCCACTAGATGTGGGTCTCAACACCCCTCCCCCCTCTTCAGAGGAGGATTGTCGAAGACCATATAATGAGCCGAGGAAATCCACAACGCGGAACTGGACAATAATAAACTAGTTTCTTATAATGTTTGTATATTTCAATTGCAACCATGGAAAGCGCCTCTCGAAAATCAATTATAGTCGGACCTCTATGTAACATCATCCTTATATAATAGTCATTCACCATAAATGCCAAGTGTTTCTCATAATCGATTTTTATGTTATGTTATAATAAATGTCCTCTATAACAGTACTTCATTATAACAGCCAAAAAATATCGAAAAATAAAGTTATTATAAAAAGGTTTGACTGTATAACTTATAATTCACCGAATGTTTCCACTTTCCTGTCGATAAAACCGTCAAATTAAAAGGCAAAATATTATTTTACCGTCGATACATTCCGTCGAGAATTTCAGAATTTTTAGTAGTGTGACCATATGATTTACATATATAATGGTTGGAAATTAAGCTACACTTTTGAATTTTAATTTGTTGGTAAAACAACGTTAGTTAAATTAGTACTGTAATAACCACCTTCAAAGTAATAAAATTTATCGATCGAATTCAAAGAAATTTCATTTTGAGGCTCCACTATGAAAAAAGAAAATACAATTAGCAAATTGGGATGCTAACTAATTAATTTATATTATAGCACATCACAAAATTGTAACTTTTTTTTTTTAGATTCATGATTTAGAGACGAATGGCTATAATTGTGATAGCACTACAAGTTTGTTGCAGTAATAAACTAGCTTGTTTTAGCTTCTCATCTTCAACTACTGAATGTTCTGAAAAACTGCTGTCACATGCACGTAAATCACCCATTGAAAGAAACATAGAACTAACTACCTCTCCATATTTTTTGTTCAAGAAAGATTCCTTGGCAATTTCTTTATTCATTTCTAAAAAATAATAATACGACGAACACGAAGAATATAGTCCTTTTAGGGTTGGATCCTTCGCGTTATCGCGAAGAGAAGCCACCACAGTAGACGTTGATCGATAAGCTTAGAAGTCATGTTGAACGTGATCGCGCCTAGGGTTTCAAGATCTGCTGTTTTAGAACGAGGATCTGATCTCATAAATTTCTCGCATAGAGAAGGATCGGATGTCTTGACGCAAATGTCACTAATTAAATCTCCCTTCACAATTGTAGATGTGAAGAGGATGGATAGAAGAAAAGATACAAGAAATGAGGTAATAATGAAAGAAGAAGCCATTTATTTTCTTTAATTACTTTGGTTACAACCTTATAAGAAAAGGTTATTGATGTAGTGACCCCTTTTTATATTGGAGGAAAAAATTATTGTTAATTTAATTCAAGTCTATCTTATAATCAGATCAAATAGATCAGAAATGTAAATGCGGATTTTGATCATCTATAATTAAATTTTTATCATTAAATGTAGTAAGAAACGGAGGAAAATAAGTTTTCAAACTTCAAATGGTCAATAAAATATTTAATAGCCTTTTAAGTAGAGCTGTCAAAATAAGTTAGTCCAGACCAGGCTTCACGAGACATAAAATTTGATGGGCTAGGATAGGACAGCACAACTTCAGAACGGGTCGTCAAATAGATAGTCCAACCCAATCCAAAGCGGGCCCCAAATTAGGACGAGCGAGCCCTTCATCTTTTATTTTTTTATTTTCTGTTTTAAAAGAATATTTTTTTCAGTTTATATTTGAACCTAAAATCATGCAAATTTTTTTTACATTACTACCATATGATAATGTGTAATGAGTAAGTAAAAGTTGCAAAAGCATAAAAGTTTACAAGAGAATATGTCAATGTTACATAAACTTCATAGTACTCAAGAAAATCATTTATATTTTCATACAAAAGGGTTCAATTGTTAATAAAACTTTAAAATTATCCATTAAATTTCAACAAATTATCAATCAATAATCAAAAGACTCATTTAGTTAAGTGTTAGTTGTGAGTAAGACTTGTCTCTTTGACTCTTTCTTAATTTTTCAATTTTAATTTTAAATTCAAATTTGTTTTGGCGCACCGGCTGGCTGTGCCCACTGCCCAGCCTCGATCTAGCCTCAACGGCTGATAGACTAACTTGAGTCAGACCTATAAACCTCACTGTTAAATGGACTAAAAACATGTTAGTCCAACTATACTCAAGTAGCGGACTAGGCTGATCTCATAAGTCAATCTCATTTTGACGGCTCTAGCTTTAAACAAATGTCACTGCTTCAAGTAGAAATATTAAGCTAAATTGAAATACAAGATAGAAGGAAGTATAAGAACTAATAATAAAATTGGATACAAGATATTCCCAAGATTTACAAGAAATTTTCAATGGAAAATCTGTCAAAACGTTTCACCCACGTTTTGGGGCTAATTGGGGGATGAGGTGTTTGGAGTAGGGAAGAGATAAGGTCTATTATGGAATTTATTTATTTTTTTCCCGAAAATATTTTTCTTTATACCAAAAACGCCCTAAAAGAGACACAAGAAAGAAACCAATATTTTTCGACTGCCAAAATTAGTTACTTTTTCTGTCTCAATTTATGTGCCATTTTTTATTTTTCGAGATTCAAATTTCTTAATTTTGACAGTATACTATTTGAATATCAAATTCTTAATCTTTTAGATAAAATTTATATTTTTTAAAATTACATAAAAAGTACTATACAACAACAACAACAACATACTCAGTATTATCCAACATCGTGCTACGTAAAAAGTACTATATGTTACAGTAATTAATTTAAATATATAAAAAATTATGGTCAAAGAACAACTTGTTAAACTCTCGAAATCCAAACATCATCAAGTAAATTGGGACCGAGGGATTGCTAGTATACCTAGGGTATACACCTTGTCTTATGCGGTGTCACGGAAACCGTTTTGTCGAATTTTTTTACTAGTTATGTATAATAGAAGCAAAAATATTAAGGATAAACATAGAAAATAACACCGCTTACAACACAATAAGTTATTTATTTGTTCAGTTCTTCAAATTATGATACCGCTTATAAAAAATTTTGTGTACGACAATGAGTATACATGTACTTAGAGTCTTAGAGAATGAAGGCAAGAAGAAAAAAGAGCAAAAAGTACACTGAAATTGGCCTTTGAAACATGTAATTGGCTCCATTCTTTTTAGGTCCTTTACGAAGAAGGTCTGCTCCACCATATACTCCTCTTCTCTGATGAACAACTTTATGCACATCCTTACTTTCAACCAATGTATCATTTGTAACTGCATACACAAAGAAAACCAAGAACTTATCGAAGGGAGTCGCCTTGGTTAGGGAACGTTTTACCCTTCAATATGTGATTTTCGATCTTATATCCAAATTTAATAATCCCAATATAAGTTCGGAACACCAATATAAGTGCGGAACACCAATATAAGTGTGGAACGTTTTATCCCAATTGATAGGTAATTATCAAATAATTAACAACAACTAGTATTACTACTATTCCTCAATGGCAAGCAAATTATAAGGTCATTTATATAAATTCTTACTGATTATGTCGTTTCATTTTAAATTCACCTGAGACCAGTATTATATATACTAAACAAAAATGTTATAGTGAAATTTTAAAATTTCCATTGATCATATACATAGGTGTTAGTTGAAAATAAATTTTCGTATATGATAATCAAACCCTATTAATGATTAATTAAATTAAAAACTAACCTCAACAAAAAAATGAAGAAAGGGGACAGGGGTTTAGAGACAAAAAACTTACTCTTTTCCATGTTTTCATTCTGCAAGATGAGTTTATGATTTGTAGATTTTGGGATAAAAGTACAAGTGGAGTATTGCAATGTTTGCAAGAATATAGTGAGGCAAAACCATGAAACTAATACAAGAAACTTCATGGCTATTTTTGTAAAATTTGTTCTATATAAGAGTTAGTAAAGGATTTTAAGGGCTATTTATATAAAGATTTGTATTTAAATGTCCAAAGAATCTTTAAAAGTTTGGCAAAAGAATTTTTCTAAGTGCAGCCAATGTGCTAGCTAGGAAAACACAATTGGAACAATGGAAATCAGTTAGATTTTGAATTAACTTTAGGGGCAGTTTTTGAAAATGCAAAAAAGTATTTAAAATGAATCAAAATACTATTTAAAAAGTAGCTGAACAGAAATGTTATTCCTCTTTCCTACACATGTATGGTGGAACTAAAAGCATAATAGGGCCATTTTTTAGAATCTAATTCTCATTTACAAATCAAATTGTCCTAGTCATTAAAAGTGCTAATCGAGAAATAAAAGATATTTACTAGCTATTTAATGGAATTATCAAATACCCCATCCTTTTCGGTTTGCGTGACATTTAAAATTTTGCCGTTTTAAATATACCATGATATTTATGTGACTATAAAACCATGTAACTAAGGATAAATAAGACAATTAAAATTAAATTATCTTAAATAGAAAAATAAGTTATTCCATTTTAAATGGACTAAAAAAAATATTGTCACATAAATTAGCCGATCCTTAAATTAAAAAAAGTAGGCATTCAATTATTTGTTTATGTTTTAACAGCTTTTTTAACAAATTAATAAAATTGGTGATTTCTAAATCGAGGACATAATTAAAAGAGTATAGATTTATTTTGAAGAGATAAGGTCATGAAAAGAAAAGAATTGATTCCCAACAGTCTTATACAAGAAAGGAGATTTAGATTGATAATGGAATCCTTTTGTGCACCATATTTACCAAATCTAATGTCATATTCCAAAGTACATGACTTGCTTTATACCTTTTGTTTGCTCATAATTCAAGGGATTTGGCCGAAATTTATTTACATTTAATCTGGTTTACTTTAACGGGATCCGCTCCAGTACTATTTTGCCAATTAATTTTCAATAGTATTTGATATGTGCCACGTACAGGGGCGAAGCCACCTTTTGTTAAGGATGATCAATTGATCATCTTTCGTCGAAACATTACGAAAAATTATTGTATATAAGTAAAATGTTAATTTTAAATGTATAAAACATATGTTGTCGGGAATTATTTTTAACTTCTTTCAAGTTTGAACACCCTCATAAATATTTCTAGCTTCTCCACTGGCCATGTGGACAACACATAATCAATAGTTTGACCCTAAAACGCCAACAAATAAAGAACGGTCATGGGAAGCAAAGACTATTGTCCATCCATCGTTTCTAATGGAACAACAATATTTAGGCGATTCGAAGCTCCTCACCTGAATTCATGAAGATGGCTTAGATATTAGTACACGAAAAATAAATAATCAACCTGAATTCATATTATATGGCAAAAAATGCTAAAAAATAAGAAACGGTCATGTGAAAACTATGACTATTCTTATTAGGTTGTTTCTGATGGACCCTCAAAATCTTTGGCGATTCGGAGCCTATCGCCTGAATTCACGAAGATGGCGTGGACTATGCACACAAAAAATAAAAAATCGTCCTGAATTCATGTTTTACGGTCCTAAAATATCAAAAAATAAGGAACAATCATGGCAAAGAAATGACTATTATTCATTATGTCTTTTCTGATAGGCCCCAAATTTTTTAGGCGATTCGTAGCTCATCCCACGAATTCATGAAGATGGTGTGGACATTATCATATGAACATTTGAAAATCATCCTGAATTCATGTTTTATGACCCTATAACGCTAAAAAATGAGGAACAACCATGATGAACCATGATTATTATTCATTAGATTGTTTCAGATTGGTCCACAAAATTTTGCCGATTCAGAGTCTGTCGACCAAATTCATTAAGATGGCGTGGTCAATAGCATACAAAACATTAAAAATCGTTCTTTATTCCTATCTTATGGTATTAAAAAATCAGAAACCAAGGAACAATCATGATGAAGCCGTGACTATTGTTCACTAGATTATTTGTGATGGGTTCACAAAATTTTAAGTAATTCAGAGCCCGTCGTCTGAATTCATGAATATAGCATGGACATTAGCATATGAAAATTTTGAAATCATATTACATTGCTGTTGTATGGCTCTAAAATTTTAAAAAAGAGGAACAATCATGGTGAAGCAATGATTATTGTTCATTAGCTCGTTTCTAATGGAACCACAAAATAGCCTGGACATTAGTACATGCAAAATCAAAAATCGTCTTGAATTTTTTTATGGTCCTAAAACGTGAAAAAATGAGGAACTGTCATAGCACATTGATGACTATTATTCATTACCTCATTTCTAATGGCCCATAAAATTTTAGGGGATTCATAGCTCGTCGCCCGAATTCATGAAGATGGCACGGACATCAGTATACGATAAATTGGAAATCATACTTAATTCTCGAATTCATGAAGATGACATGGACATTAGTACACAATAAATTGGAAATCATAGTTAATTCTTTCTTTATGGTCCTAAAATGTCAAAAAATGAGAAACATTGATGGCGAAACTATAACTATTATTCATTTAGTCATTTCTGATGGCCCAACAAATATTTAGGCGACACGGAGCTCGCCTTCCAAATTCATAACGATGTTATGGACATTAGCACACGAAAATTATAAATAATCATAAATTCCTATTTTATGGCCCTGAAACGCCAAGATATGAGGAACGATCATGGTGAACTTTGACTATTATTTATTAGGTTATTTTTTATGGGCCCACAAAATTTAAGGCAATTCAGAACCCATCGCCCGAATTCATGAAGATGGCATGGATTATAGCATATAAAAAATAAAAAATCCTTCTGAATTCCTGTTTTATGGCTCTAAAACACTGACAAAAATAAGGAACAATAATGGCAAAGCTATATGTATTGTTCATAAGGTCTTTTGTGATGGGTTCATAAAATTTTAGGCAATTCGGAGCCCATCGTCCAAATTCATTGAGATAGCGTGGACTAATGCACACGAAAAATTAGAAATCATACTGAATTCATGTTTTATCGTCCTAAAATGCCAAAAAATGAGGAACAAAGATGGTGAATCGATGGCTATTATTCATTAGCTCATTTTTATGGGCCCACTAAATTTAGGTGATTCGTAGCCCGTTTCCCGAATTCATCAAGATGGCGTTGACAACACACAAAAAATTTGAAATCATCTTGAATTCCCGTTTATGGCCCTAAAATGCCAAAAAATGAGAAAAAGTCATGGAGAAGAATGACTATTATTCATTAGATCATTTCTCATGGTCCCACAAAATATTAGGGAATTCATAGCCCGTCGCCTGAATTCATAAAGATGGCGTGGATATTAAAACACGAAAAATAGGAAACCATCCTAAATTCCTATTTTATGGCTCTATAATTCTAAAAAAGGAACGATCATAGCAAAACTAAGACTATTGTTTATTAGGTCATTCTGATGGGCCCACAAAATTCAAGGTGATTTGTAGCCCGTTGCCCGAATTCATGAAGATGACATGGATATTACACACAGAAAGTTAGAAATCGTACTGAATTTCTATGTATGGCCCTAAAACGCTAAAAAATAGAGAAAAATATTGGCTTCTCAATCATGAAAAAGCCATGAATATCGTTCATTAGGTCATTTCTGATAGGCCTATAAAATTTTAGGCGATTCAAAATCTGTCGCCCGAATTCATGAAGATGGCGTGGATATTAGAATATAAAAAGTTGGAATCATCCTGAAAATCCTATTTTAAGGTCGTAAAATGCCAAAAAATGAGGAACACTAATGGCGAAGTGATGATTAGATCTGGTTGATTCCATTCGTCAGTCACTAAGGGAAATGACTCTCGATTGAGAAAAAATATGCCACCTTTTTTGTATCCATTTCGCGGATTAGGTTTCAAGCGAAAGATACCAAAAGAAAGGGAACGCGCTATAGGACACTAGCTGGCCTTTACTTGGGCCCATCCCAAGCTCCCTGCTAAAAGATTACAATAAAAGAGAAGCATCACTTGACTGTTTTTGTTTGTTTGATCAAGCGGATTGATAGCGGATTTGTTTATTAGATCGTTTATGATGGGCCCACAAAATTTAGGCAATTCCTCATCCGAATTCATGAAGGTGGTGTGTATATTAGCACACAAAAAGTTAGAAATCATACTGAATTCCTATTTTATGACCCTAAAATGAGAAAAAATGAAAAACACTCATAGTAAACTATGGCTATTTTACATTAGGTCGTTTCTGATGGGCCCGCAAATTTTAGGTGATTTGGAGCCATCTGTAATGACCATACAGGTCGTTTTGAGAATTAACGTTCCGTTTAATGGCTTAAGGTCTCGAGCAACTTCGATTTATGTTTTATGACTTGCATGTGTGGTCAAGTTCGGGTTTTGGATGATTAGGAATTGATTTGGAAGAACAATTCTTGTTTTAGAAGCTTAAATAAAAAGAGCTGACCGGAGTTTGACTTTTGTGTAGACGACTCTAGAATAATACTTTGATGATTCCAATAGCTTCGTATGGTATTTTTGGACCTAAGCATGTGTCCGAACTTGGATTTGGAGATTCGTAGGTTGATTTGATGCATTTTGGTGAAAGTTGAAAAGTTGAAGGTTTGAAGGTTGAGAGGTTTGACAGGGAGTTGACTTTAAAGATATCGGGTTTCGATTGCGATTTCGGGAGTTGAAATAGCTCTGTTGTATCATTTGGGGCTTGCATGCAATTTTGACGTCATTCCGGGTTGATTTGATATGATTCAGTGTGAGTTGTAGAAGTTGAAAATTTATAAGTTCCTTAAGTTCGATTTAAGGTGTGATTCATAGTTTTGATGTTGTTTGATGTGATTTGAGGCCTCGATTAGGTCCACGTTATGTTATAAAACTTGTTGGTATGTTTGGACGGGGTCCCGAGGGCCTCGGGTACGTTTCGGATGGGCTACAAGCCATTTCCTTCTATTTTGGACTGTTGATTGCTGTTATCTGGTGTTCTTCATCATGATCGCGTGAAACAATCGCGTCCGTGTTGTGTTCTTAGGAAGCTGACTTTATTTTCTTTGTGGCCGCAGAGAGGCAACCGCGTTCGCGTAAGGGCATACATGATTGCGTATAAGGAATTGGAAGGGGCATCAGGTGTCTTACTCTCCGCATTCTCATGGTTACCAAAGCATTCACAAAGGTTGATGGAGATTGTGTGCCGCGTTAGCGGCTGTGCTCTCGCGTTCGCATAGGGATATTTTGGCAGCATATAATTTGTACTTCGGGATCGCGAAGCATCTTCTGCGATCACGATGAGTAAATCACTGGGCAGAATATAAAGTATTATATTTCAAGGGTTCTGATATTTTATCACTTTTTGGACTAGAGAGCACGGGTTTGGGCGATTTTGGAGGAGATTTTCACAGTTTGGATTGGGGTAAGTGTTGTTTACTCAGATTTGATTATATTTCATGATTCCATCTTTATTTTTATCATTAAAGTAGTGATTTGAATTGGAGAAAATGAAAATTTTCGTGAAAACTTTCAAATATGTAAAATAAGGATTGTCGCCCCCCCCCTTTTTCCTCTCCTTTCGGTTCGGTCAGGGTTTTTGACATTATTGGGATAACTCGTTTCCTTTTGGGAAAATGGGTAAGGAATTGAAGATTCACCACCTAACGAATTAAGGTGCGTTAGGGCACCTACTAAGGGTCATTTACAAATACAAATTGGATAATCAGAGATAGGGTAAGGGCTTGAAATTACTTCAAGGGGAAGGTGTTAGGCACCCCTCGAAGTCCATAACTATGGTTCCCGACCAAACAAACTTTGTGAACTTTAAAACAGGTAGCACATAAGCAATAAAAGCACATAAGTAAACAAATAAAGGTTTTTTAGAAGATTCGCAGTCTAAGCACACATATGTGCTAAAGTTTTAAAAGATTTAAGGTCTAAAATACATATGCAAGGTTTGAAAGAGTTATGATCTAAACACACATATGTAAGGGATAAGGGGTCCTAGGTTGTTTATCCTATAGGATCACATCAGTGCAATGCCCGGTAATCACTCCTCAATGAGGGGCTACAAGTTGCATTAGCGCACCGAATATCATATCCATGTCTACCCTTCCCCACCCCTTAGCGGTTATTAAGGGAGTTTATTTAATGACCTCTATGCGTGTTGTTACCCATCTCTCCTTAATGGTCCTGGAGGAGATTGGGACCTCTACTTAAAAGCAGTTCTAAACAGACTCCTAAGGTTGAAAGGAGAAAATATTAGGCGACATGCAAGAATAGATAGGACTTTAGCAGATAAAGGCAGGAAAGATAATTAAGAAGCTCAGATTTACCTCCACAGGTAATGCACGTAAATAACACGACTCAAACACAAATAAGAGCAGTATTATTAGACAGGATCCTAAAACATGATGTCTAAGTGAATATTAAAATACAGAAGATATGTAGTTTTATTTTACAAATCCAGAAGCAGGGCCTTAATCAGTTTGCCTACTGATTTTAAGCCTGTTAACCATTACGCAGTAAACACAAAAGAAGCAGTTTTCCAGTTTTATAAAGGTTGGTTACCTAAGGCTTGCATAGGCGTGGGGGAATGCACAATAGTTACCAGAATTATTAAAATAGTTTAGAAGTTGTTTTACCTAAAGCATGATGTTCTAAATGTTGCAAAGACACAAAGGTTATTACCAGTTTGTTTAAAACATGGTGAGACGTACTTTGTATCCTTTTTCACGCGTTAAGAGTTTAACTAGGTGTGACTGAGCGAGTACAAACAAGATCCTAAAACATGGTATCTAATGCAGAATGATTTATGTGCAGAGTTCCTAAAGAAGGATTTCTAAATGCACAACATGATCTTAGGATATGCAGAGTTCCTAAAGCAGGATGCACTAAAGATTACAACATTGTTAAACATGACTTCAAAAAATGTGTAGAAATAACAGTTTGTTAGCTATTGTTTAACCCTGAAGCATGATTTCTAAGTGATAAAATAATGTGATGCTGAAACAGTCTACATGAAACTTAAAAGCATGATATCTAATGTATGATATGCTTTGCATGTGTCGATCCTAAACAGGGATTCTAATACGCACATAGAAATGTAAGCCTAAGGCATGGTTTCTACCCCACTGACATCGACAACAGACATTGCTACCCTCCCCTTTTCACTATCAATCCCCAATATTCATTTACAATAACTATTACAAACCAATGTGAATGAATTACATAAGTAGATAAGGAAAAATAAGAAGTTACACTATAGGGATCCTGAAAACAGTCCCAAATTCTAAGAACCTCAAATGCCCAAATGTTTCATAGCCTTTCTCATATCCGGGTGTGTCAGAGTTCCCTAAGGACCTCAAGGGATCCCGGGGAGTGCTCACACCTAGATTTCACAACAATAATTGAGTAAGTGCAGTGTGGAAGATCCAGCTCTAATGCATCATAGTTCAGAGGGATCTCATAGGGATCCCTAAGCAGCCACACATTAGAGGGGCAGAGCCTAAGGACCTAAGAGTAGAGTGATAGTGCTTGATATAGTTTTGAAAAGGTTTTAGTAAGAAAGCAGTGTTAAAAGAGACTTGCTTGAAACAATTTTATGAGATAAAAGAGGGAGTCATTCAATAAAATAATTTTTGAAAAGAGAGAGTTATATCATTAAACAACAGCAGATCAAACATAGAGCCAAAACCAAACTTAGCAATACTCAAAGAACACAGAACCAAAGCAGGAAGAACAAATCTACACGCAGGGGTGATGGGGATTAGGAACACATAGAGCACATGTAGTGCACACATAGTTACAGGAGCATGAAAATTCTTATAGAGGTTTAGGGAATTAGCATATCATGAATCTCAGAACCAACACAGGATCAGACAACTTAGGATCACTAATTTCTTTGCACTAAAAGGTTCATGATAGAAATCAGGGAAAACATAAGTAAGGCAGAGTCACATTGAGGTATACTACAAAGGGGGTTGATAAGCAGGATGATCCTAAGGGGGTTGGACATATTCAAAAGCATGCTGATAAAGCAATAAAGTAGACAAATTAGTTGAAGGTTTAACAACAAAACTACAGATAGAAACATATTAGAAACATGATAAACTGAAGCAGTAAAAGAAGCATATTGGTTTGGGACTTGAATTGAAATTAGAACATACCAGTAAAGAAGACAGTAAACACAAACATGAAGGGACATGAGAGCACAATAGTTAGCCTTGGCTTGCAGTCGGCTAACTCAGAATAATAGTAAGTAACATAGAAAGAGAGCAGAAAGTTTTGAGGGTGAGAGAGGGAGAGCTTTTGAACCAGTGTGTTCATGTGTTCTGAGTCAATTGTGTGTGTCTGGAGGTAAAAAAATAAGGGTGTATATGTAGTAGTTTAAGAGTAGAACAAAATAAGGTAAAGGGATCAGAAATCAATAAATTAGGGCAATCACAGGGTTCAATCACGTAAAGGAGTTCAGAATAGACTCCTTTAATTAAGGGAAATTAGCCAAACGGTAATAATAGAGGTTAATTAAGGCAAGAAGTTCAAACCAAATAAGGGAGTTCAGAACAGACTCCTTGACCAAACGGTACAAGGACCTAATTAAGGAAAAAACCCCCAATCGTGCCATGTAAAGAATCAGCAAAGGACCAAATTAAGGTCATAAAGGAAAACAATCAAGAATTACGCACATGAATCTCTAACAGAGTGAGTCAATCAACCAAAACATTTAAAATAACATTGATTTCCGGAAAGAACTACTCTACTTCTATAAACAGAAATTGAACTAAATAAACCTCATAAAAATACAGATTCAAACCCTAATATAGATTAATTAGGGACAAAGAAACCATGCGTAGGCAAAAAATAGAGCAAAGTAATATGACTGTTAACACAGAAAGTACCAGAATTGAAGTAGAGTTTAGAAAAAATCAGAGTATCACATAAAATCAACCAGGTTTAAGTGTTTATTTGCACAAATCAGTCACAAAGATGAAAGAGAATCGATTAAGCACTTAGAAGTCAGAAAGACCCTTGCAAAATAATTTTGGGATGAACGCTAGTTTAGGAAAAATCAGAAGAATCATTTAAAACTAGAAGTCTTTCAAAGAAAACATGTAATAGTGCTTGATTCTCCTCAGATCTATACAGATCTGGAAAGGATCGAATATAATAGACTAGGGTTTCTTTATAAAACATAGCATAGATGAGAACATAGGTTTAGAAACCATAGATTCGTAACAAAACAAGACGAGATCATTACTTACAAATGAAAGGTGGTCTGAGACATGCCGGTAAACACAGATTCAAACCAGAACCAGTCGAAATCCTTTGGAACACTTTCAAGGACTCATAAAATCAAAGAGCCACGGAGCGTAGAAGGCAAGGACTGGCCGGAGAATGCATAAAAATATCATAAGGTGGAGTTTATGCCGGTGACGGCGCTTGAGAACTAGGGTTTGGTTGAGAGGATTTGAGATAGAAGGGGAAGGGGTGACAATGGGTGAGGTAAAGAAAATGAAAAGGGTTTGGGGGGGGGGGGTCGTTCAGTTTAATTAAGGTAAGGGAGATCTGGACCATTGATCTGAGTGATCAACGGTCAGGATTGAAATGGGGTATTGGGTTGGGCATATCAGATTGGGCTCAAGGTTTTTGGGCTAGTATTATTAAGGGGTTTTGGGCTAGTATAATTGGGTTTGGTGGCTGGTTTAATTAGGCTAGAATTAAAATGAGAGTGGCTATTTGTTAAATACCCAACTTAAATTAATTAAAAATAATTTGCAAAATAGCTACTAATTATAAAAATGAATTTCATGCACAAACAATAGTTTAAAAAGTTTATTTATTATTTAAAAATACAAATGATTAATCTCTGGTGGGAAAATGGTACAAAATTATATGATTGGGCCATAATTGCAAAGTTATTGCAATTATAGCCGAAAGGTGCCAGTTTGGCTAATTATGAAATAATTAGGTTAATAGGACCAGGGATAGTAGATTAAATCAAGAAATGCTTTTAAAATTATTTGTGATGTAATTTTGTAATTATTTATTAGAAATAAAATATCGGATAAATTAAATAAAATATAAAAAAATTATGAAAAAATACCAATTGCTGTTAATGCATGATTTTGAAGGTACATATGCAATCTTAAAATTATTTTGGGAAAAATTGGGTATCAACAAGGATTTGAAGGCCGATTTAATGTCGGAATTGGATAATTTTTGTATGATTGGACTCATATCAGAATGGGTGTTCGGATTTTGTGAATTTGTCGGGTTCCAAGGTGCGAGACCGGGGTTGACTTTTCTAGTTGAATTTTTAGTTTTCAGTAATAATCAAAATTTTATTATCCGAAATTATTTTCTATTGTTTTTATTTACGATGTTAAGTTATTTTGGCTAGATTTGAGTTGTCCGGAGAATTGTTTCACACGAGAGGGTTATTTTAGAGTATTGATTTGGCTTTTTTTAGGTAAGTATCTTGCCTAACTTTGTGTGGGGAAACTATCCCTTAGAATTTGAGTCGTTTGTGCTATTTGTGTCATGTGAAAGTCATGTACGTGAGGTGAAGAGTACATACTCAGGCTTATATGTGGAAATTGAACGGTTTAGACTCTTAGGTTTCCTTAATTTATTCATTTGAAATTTTTAGCACATGTTATATCTTTTATTTGTCATGTTTACTCCCACATGCTTTATTTGAAGTTGTTGATACATGTCACAACCTTTACTTGGTTATTTTGGAAAGGTTGTGTCCTATGGGCACTTGTGGTACGAGTTGATATGTCGTGTTGTTGTGATGTTAACACACGTGAATTGTTGTGTGAATTGGTTGTTATTGTGCGGAGTATATAGGTGGTATTTCACTGTTGTTGTTATGCGAGACAAAAGGGTGGCATTTCTTTATTGATGATCGTGCAGAGTGATACGGGTGGATATTGTGCTATTGTCCGAGCGGAGCGGTAAGGGTGGCTATTATATAGAGTGATGCAGGTGGCTATCAGGGTGATACATAAAGCTAATGTTATTGGAAAGGGAGAGTGATATGGTTGTCTATCTGAGAGATAAGGATGGCAATGTCGAGGATGATATGTGATGGATTAGGAACATTGTGTTGGTGATATTCGTGTGATGAAATATTTTTCTGTGTGTATTTCATACACCTTACGTGACTGGTTGTGCTGCTTCGATGAGCTACTCGATGTCTTTGATATTTCTTGTTGACTTGGGATGTAGTAGTACACTCGCACAAGCATACACTGTGTAGCATGCCACTTATACTAGCTCAGAAGTATGAAACCCTCACGACCAAAAATCTACTAGTTGTGATGGCACCTAACCCAACCTGCTAGGTAGGCCAACTAACATCTATCCAGTTTCAATAATATTTAACATGACAATTTAATCAAAGACACTATCTAAATCTTATACATTTCCCAAGGACTGGTAGTACAAATCATGAGCTTCTAAGAAATAGAGTTTACAAAGCAGAAATGAAATAAATACATAGTCTGTTTGAAAAGTACATAAACAGAACTTTATAATCTAAGGCTACCCCGAACAATAGGGGCAACTGCAACAGGGATGCAAGTACATCTTCAAATCCAGATGTAGACAATAAATTGCGTCGAGAAATAAAATCAAGACCGAAAAATATCACAACAATCGTAGTACTTTTATTTCAAATATTTGAGTGTTACAATCTATATGAATCCTCTTATTCTTCTTTTCAACAGTAAATAAATTCAAGGGCCTTTGAGCTTGATCATGAATATGTAGTTGTTTCCACAAACGATGATCTTGTTCTTGAGCTTGAACTTGACCTTGATTTGTTCTTCGTTCTTGAGCTTGAACTTGATTTCTTGAACTTGAACTTGATTGCTTAAATGTTGAAACTTGTAGAGAAATTTGATGCGTTTGATCCACGAGCTCTCTCTTGCTTCTTGTTATAACTTCTGGTTCCTTTTCAGGTTATGAAAACCCCTATTTATAGTTGTGGAAGGGAGGAGTTATGATAAGAACAAACTCTTTTCGACTAATCAAATTGAAGTGTGACATGGCCGCATTTGATTGGCTAGAATATATGACTTGCACACGTGGCGTGATTTCATTAGCCTTTTAATATGACTTGGCATTCCTTGTCATTTTGACACGTGGCATGATCCTATTGGCTCTTCCACTTGACTTGGCGTACCAAGTCATTTGACACGTGGCACCAAACTGGGCCTCTAGGAAAATGATATCTTGTGCTTAATGAAGTGGGCTCACTTTAGCCCAATGGATTAAGACTTATTTATTAACCCATATGTATTGGACTTATATAATTAATTCAATTATATTAGCCCCTAATATTTATTTGGACTAGTATATATAAAATATAATCTAAATTATTTATTGAATTTAAATTTAATAAATTTTACATGCCTACACCAGCAACCATCGAACACAACAACAACAACAGCCAACATCTGCACATAATGTGCAGAAGTGTAGTATCAGTACAACCGACCCATGTACTGAATAAGTAACAAACCTAACCTTAGGTTGAAAGCAGTGACGAGCTATCACAAGGTCGGGTCTCATATCAGTATTCTACAACAGTTCGTAACAGCATAATACAAGTAGTAAAAGGGGTATCTCAGAAGTAAAAATGCTCAACTCGTTCACAGTTCCAAAAAATAGGCACGCTTTTCAAATATCTTAGTAAAAATTCAATTCTTTTGCCGAAAATGCACAAAAAGACATGTAAGTTTGAAAACTGTGATTTTTCTCAAAATCCTTTCACCAATAAGTAAGAAGTTTCAATTTTCTTTCACAATAATGAGTGCAATAAACCTCTCTCTACCCACATATCAATATGTGTAAAAAGTCATTAATGACTTGATACTATATAACATGATGAAAAATGCATCTTTATGCCTGTATGTCAAGTATGCATATCAAATGCGATGCAAATCAGTGATAAAACGATATGCAAGCTCTCAGAGTATCAATTCACTCAGTCCTCCCAGTCACTCAGTCCTCACAGTCACCCAGTCCTCCCAATCACTCGTCACTCGGCACTCGCACTCAGTAGGTACCTGCGGTCACTTGGTGTGTGTACAGAATCCGGAGGGTCTCGTTCAGCCCAAGCGCTATATCAAGTCAATCATGGCATAAATCAATGAAACATGCTGCAGTGTGCAGCCCGATTCCATAAATAAACATGCTGAGGCATGCAACCCGGTCCCATAAATAAACATGCTGCAGCGTGCAACCCAATCCCATAAATATCCTCACAATCAGGCCCTCGGCCTCACTCAGTCATCAATCTATCCAGTCTCTCTCTCGGGCTCACAATATCATAAAACTAGCCCGAATATGATTAAGTGATGTATCAGTAAATAACAGTAGAGACTGAGATATAATATGCATATGAGTGCGTATGACTGAGTATATAAAACAATGAAAGCACGTAACTCCACAACAAGAATGACCTCAGTGGGTCCCAACAGTATCAACATAAGTCTAAACATGATATCTAGCATGACTGACAGCTCCATTACTATATCACGTGGTGGAAACACAGATATCAACAAAATTAGGGCCACTATACTCGGAACCCGATAAAACTCACAAAATCCGACAACCTATTAGATTACAAGTCCAAACATACTAATTTCACTCAAATCCGACCCTAAATTGATGTTCAAAAGCCAAAAATTCATATTATGAAACTTTAGGCCAAAACCCCCGATTTCTCTTTAAGATTCAACAATTAATTGCCAAAAATGAAGATAGATTCATGAAATGTAACCAAAACCGAGTAGAGAACACTTACCCCAATCCTTGTGCCGAAATTTGCTCCAAAAATCGCCTCAATCCGAGTCCAACATCTTAAAATATAAAGAAAGAACCAAAACCTAGATTTTTATAACACTGCCCATCACTTTCGCATCTGCGGATAGGTGGTCGCATCTGCGACCTTCCCTTTTTGCGGAAAAGGGATCGCATTTGCGAGACAGGATGCTTCTGCGATAGCCATGACACATCTGCCGTCGCGCTTGTGCACGATTACCTCTGCACATGCGGACCTTCACTCCTCAATAAAACCTCGCATCTGCGGAACACCAGAACCAGCAGCTCCTCAGCAACTAGGGGTGGGAGTTCGGGCAGTTCGGATTGAATATGAAATTGCGGTTTGGATTTTTGGTTTTTGGATTGCAGAAATTACCATCCAAATCCGATCCAAATAATTTCGGATTGGATCAGATTATTTAAGTTCCATTTCGGATTAATCGGATTGGATTTTTCGGATTTTCGGTTCTGACTTTTAAGCCTATAAGTTGAGCTTATTGAAAACACTCGACATAAAAATAATTATTTAAATGAAGTAGAAAGATGGTAATCAAAAGATGCTTTAGTTATTGATATCTTCTCTAACTCTATATAATGTATCTTCAAGAAAAGAAGTCTCGAATATGCAATACATCACACTGATTTAAATTATATGTATTATAAATTAAAATATTAACTAGGAAAGGTGACCTCAAAATTTAATCTTTGGTCAACTTGGGCCTCGACTCTTCAGTGTTTACAAACACACGTATGGTGTGGTTGTGTAGGTGAGACGTGAGAGAAAAGAAAAACCCCTATATTATATTTGATTTGGTAGAGAATCCATATTGGACTTAGTAATTTGTACTGAATATATAGGCTAATGTTTAATGGACATGATACAATTGGAGATTTCAATTTATTAGTATTAGGTATGTATATGGGTAATGCCATAATGGGCTAATGTCTAACGGGTAATGCTAAATATAAGGTAAAAAAATTTGGATTTTCGGATATCCGAAATTTCGAAGACCCAAATCCAAAATCCAAAATTTTAAAAATAAAATCCGAACTCCAACCCATAATCCAAAACTCAAAACCAAAAATCCAAAAAGATCGGATTTCGGGTTTGCGCAAACTATGCCCACCCATATCAACAATAGCAACATGAAGAAAAATGGTCCGAAATCGATCCGAAACACACCCGAGCCCCTCGGGACCCCGTCCAAGCATACCAAAAAGTCCCATAACATAACACGGACCTACTCGAGTCCTTAAAACACACATAACAATATCGAAACGACGAATCACACCTCAATTCGAAATCATTGAACTTTAAAACTTCAACTTCCACAACAGATGCCGAAACCTATCAAATCACGTCCGATTAGCCTCAAATTTTCCACACAAGTCAAATTTGACCTTATGGACCTGCTCCAACTTCCGGAATCGTAATCCAACCCCGATATCAAAAAGTCCACTCCCGGTCAAACTTTCCAAAATTCCAACTTTCGCTATTTCAAGCCAAACTTTACTACAGACCTCTAAATCACAGTCCGAACGCGTCCAGAATCACCCAACGGAGCTAACAGAACCATCAGAAATCCAATCCGAGGTCAATTACTCAAAAGTCCAAAACTTGGTCAAACCTTTCAAATTTAAAGCTTCTAGCTGAGAATTATTCCTCCAAATCAATTCCGAATAACATGAAAACCAAAATCGATGATTTACATACGTCATAATAAATCATACGGAGCTACTCATGCCCTCAAACAATCGAGCAAAGTGCAAATGCTCAAAACGATCAGTCATGTCGTTACATCCTCCCCCACTTAAACTTACGTTCGTCCTTGAAAGTTCTCAGAGTTGTTCCAAAAGCCATCAAAATTGCCGTGTAACGTTACAATGCACATACCCGGGGTTGATCGCACATCACCCTATCCCACGTAGATCTAATAACACAACATAACTAAAATTTCTTCATCCAACCTTACCCATAAGCCTTAGAATCCAATTTCTACATTCGATATTTCTATAAGATCAAAATCTCGCATCAACACACTGTATAAGTCCGAACAAGCTGTATCAAGCCATAGTCATAACCCAAGTTGAAATCACATGATATACCACATAATTCAAACACTCATAGCGATAATTTCTAATCACCGTAGCTGCTCAAACAACCCAATGCCGGTAATACACCTTTTATCGAACAAATCCTCGTTCTAACACCTTCATATACTGCCAATGATGAAAGAAACTCGTAGAAACTCATAACCATTTGTCGGATCAACAATTTGTGGAACTCCCTCTCCTCCGATAGGAACTATAGCAAATTTCTAAGCCGATCAGCACCAATATCCTTCCAAATATACCACAACCAGATCCCATAGCAGTCATTCTAGGTACGATGACCTCCTCCCACCTAACATAATCGCTCTAGTGATATGACACATCAATACAACTTAAAGCCACAACCCGTGCACCAAATAGCAACATTCCAAATGTACTCAACCCGGAAAATGCCTCAAATGAGAGGACTGTTTTGCCAGCTTAACAAGTACCATCACAACACCATGCTAGGAGCCTAGCACACACCGTAGAGCCAAAACACACGAATCCAACAGAAAGGATCATATTTCAACATAACTTCGCTGCAATGCATGACCCCGTCCAAATGGTGGTCCATAATATATACCTCGATCCGCCTTGATCAAAATAAATAACCACGCAAAATGTGACATCAAGTGCCCAAAGTGCATTACCATAACAACGGAGAATCAGGCGATACAATGACACTCAAAACCCTAAAGAACATAACCAATACGCCCTCAGTCATGCAATACCCAATTACTCATCTCACTCAAATTCCGCTATAAGACCACAATAGAACCGCACCATGTGTGACTAAAACCAACAAATAAAAACTCCTCGTAGAATAGAAGAGTAACTCATAAATAATTTCAGAACAGGAATAAGCTCAACAACAGCTGAATGGCACATCCCTCAACAATAGTAGTTTGGAGCCAACCAATCCGACTCGGTGTAGAATACACATCCTTAATTGGGCCTACCAGCGGACCCCCCAATCGACTCTGGTCACCCACAAATAGATTAACAACCCTTCAAAAGTCCACAATAACTTAATCATAACACACACTATAACCTAGCTAGCTTTGGCCACAACCTCACAGTCCACAACTATGAAACAATCTGCTCATGAGAACTCCCAGTCTCCAGATCCATAGAACACACGTATTACCGTATCTGATCCCAACTCCACCGCCAGAATGTCTAACACTTCTCCAATACACGATCAAACCAGAGGAATACCTGTATAATCCTTATGTGTCACCGAGCAAAATTTGAATATCATCAGTCGATTAACTAGGAGAGTGTCGGAATACCAATGAAGTATTCATAAATCAAAACACATTGCCGCTTATGAAATGTATACTCTCATCAAGCCATACCAAATAGTAATGTCATTTACCTAGTCATCTGAAACTGTCTCTGCTTCCTACAAATTTCATGACCTTCCCTTCAAAATGGAACTATGACTTAGCATATGCAAATCTCAATCCCACACAACACACCGCATCTGCCATGCCATCATATGAAAAATACAAGGACTTCACAGTCAACCCCGAGTCACAAGCAACTACATACTCAATTAGCCAAGAACTTTCCATTTGGTCCCATCCAGGAGGAAAAATCACAATACGAAACCTGCCCCACACCAGTAGGAAAAATACATCTTAAACCATGGTATCAAGAACTCGCCGAAACCCATTTGCACTTAACCAAACCGTCAGGACTCAATCCCTCTAACTTAACCAAGCTACGCAGGCCGTCAAAACCCAAGAGTCTCGCCACAAAACACCTGTAGAAACTCACCACGTCATAAGCACCCAAAGAACCGATCATATTCATTACCATGCCGATCCAACCTACTACCAAGCTGTCCTATTCTCTGAGTTTCCTTCCGAATTGCCTTCAGATTGATACTTTTCCTTGCTAGAACACCATTATCCTTAACTAAAACTTGCCCCACGAACTCTAGCATCACACTGCCCTAAGGCTTATAAGCCGCTGAATTCCCTCTTTATGTATCCCAAAAGTACCACAACCCAAATATTTACTCTGAAGAGACTTCTTGCGAGTCTAAAGCCATTACCTTCACCTCCGTGATACTGATATGTAGAATCCATAATGATATAGAAATGTCATAAGTATTGACACCATCCAATGTAAATCTCAGTTTCTAGCCAAATACACACCCTGAAGATTCTCAACTGTTACATATAAATCTTGAATCCATTAGAACCATTCTCGAGAGTCATTTACTCTACTCAAATCTCAATTAAACCGACCAAACGAACCGAACGACCTATGCCCTATTATCACACCAACACCCAAGAGAGTAACCCACACTCCTAAGCAACAGAGCAATCTCCTACTCCACGCACACTAAATACTTCACAACTAACCACTCAATTATTCCATGATTCTTATATACCCATAGAGTGTGATACAACATGTATCCAGAAATTCCCTTACTCGAGTCATCCTCAATCCCAACCACTATAGTCATAACTGATTTACCAGTTTACCTCAAACAAAAACCACTACAACACATAATCGTGCAATTAACTCGTCGACAGTAGACTCCCCCACTTGGCTCAAAGCCATAGATCAAAACACACAATAACTCACAATGCCCATACTCTATTACTGCCATAATACCGCAATGAGATTTAACTAAATCCTTCCTGAGCTCATGTAATGCAAACCATCTAATACTTCAAATTATCTGCAAATCTCGCATTCACCATTGTAATAGTCAAGCCAACTTCCACAAGATATCTAAACTCAAATTGAAACATATATCATTCATTGGTAAAAGAGAACTCGCTACAAAACAACATAAGGATAACACAACCTCAGGACACCCCGCAGGAGATAACCCCGCATGAGATAACCCCGCATGAGATAACCCCACCTGCTTAGCCTCAAACTGATATCTCTCTATACTCCTCCATAATCATAACTATTACGCAATCACTTTATCTCCCTGAGTCTAAAATCATAACACAACATGAAGATCTACTTCACTCCACAACTATTCAACACACCCATAACTCGAGGCCATACTCCAAATCCAGACTGAAGTCAGATACCCAATAGTCCTTGCTACATCTCCAGTAAACACTTCTTGTCACATTCACAAAAATTTGAACACATCTCGCAATCAAATCATACTCACTACGTAGTCATCCAGTCACAAATCCCACTGAGAAGGACACCAACAGACATAGAAGTCCCAAATGCATGTGCTCACGCAATCGAAATCTCCGTACTCAAGCCACAGACAAAACCCGACCTCAAGTCCTCCAGACTGGCCCATCATCAACATGCCAAAATCACATCTCGCACCTCAACCATGGAAATCACAAGCGGTCGATGAACAGTTGATACCGAGCGCTCATGTGCGCAGACAAATGCGTGGAAGGAATTTAAAGAGTTACGCTTCAAGCTGAATCAATGTTGACGAGGAAAGAAAGATGGGAAGTATATCCTAAATGTCTTGTAGCCTCTCAAAGATAGGTATGGACGTCATCATACCGATCCACAAGACTCTATTAGGCACTTGCTCATGACTTGTAGAACCTATGAACCTAAAGCTCTGATACCAGTCTGTCACGACCCAAAATCCACTAGTCGTGATGGAACCTAACCCAACCCACTAGGTAAGCCAACTAACATCTATCTAGTTCAATAATATTTAATAGGAACAATTTAATCAAAAGAAACTATCTAAATCTTATACATTTCTCAAGGACTGGTAGTACAAATCATGACCTTCTAAGAATAGAGTTTACAAAGTAGAAATAAAATAAATACATAGTCTGTTTGAAAAGTACATAAACATAATTTTATAATCTAAGGATATCCCGAACAACAGAGGTAGATGCAACAGGGACGCGGGTACATCTTCAAATCCAGCAACTGTCGAACACAGCAACAACAGAAGCCAACATCTGCACACAATGTGCAGAAGTGTAGTATCAGTACAACCGAACCCATGTACTGAGTAAGTAACAAACCTAACCTTAGGTTCAAAGCAGTGACGAGCTATCACAAGGTCGGGTCTCATACCGGTATTCTACAATAGTTCGTAACAACAGAATACAAGTAGTAAAAGGGGTATCTTAGAAGTAAAAATTCTCAACTCGTTCACAGTTCCAAAAAATAGGCATGCTTTTAAAATATCTTAGTAAAAATTCAATTCTTTTGCCGAAATGCCAAAAATACAGGTAAGTTTAAAAACTGTGATTTTTCTCAAAATCCTTTCACCAATAAGTAAGAAGCTTCATTTTCTTTCCAAATAATGAGTGCAATAAATCACCTCTCTATACTCACATATCAATATGTGTAAAAAGTCATGAATGATGTGATACTAAATAGCATGAGGAAAAATGCATCTCTATGCCTGTATGTCAAGTATGCGTATCAAATGCAATGCAACTTAGTGATAAAACCATATGCAAGCTCTCGGAGTATCAATTCACTCAGTCCTCCTAGTCACTCAGTCCTCACAGTCACTCAGTCCTCCCAATCACTCGTCACTCGGCACTCGCACTTAGTAGGTACCTGCGCTCACTGGGGTGTGTATAGACTCTGGAGGGGCTCCTTCAACCCAAGTTCTATATTAAGCCAATCATGGCATAAATCAATTAAACATGCTGCGGCATGCAACCCGATCCCATAAATAAACATGATGCGGCATGCAACCCGATCCCATAAATAAACATGCTGCGGCATACATCCCGATCCCATAAATATCCTCACAATCAGGCCCTCAGCCTCACTCAGTAATCAATCTCTCCATTCTCTCTCTCGGGCTTACAATGTCATGAAACAAGCCCGAATATTATTGTCACACCTACTTTTTCCTACCCCCGGAAGGGTATTAGAGAGTTTTTCCAATTTAAGTGACAATCGAAACGAGATTATTTTATTTAAAACTCAGAGTCGCCACTTGGGATAGTTTATGGTGTTCCAAGTCACCGGTTTAAATACTCGAATCGAGGAAAAATTGACTCTGTTTTACAGTCCGCGAACACAGAAATCCGGGTAAGGAACTCTGTTAACCCGAGAGAAGGTGTTAGGCATTCTCGGGTTCCGTGGTTTTAGCGAGGTCTCTCAACTATTATCCTTGGCCTATTTATCTGATTTTAAGACATTGTTTGAAAACTACGTGCATTTTATTCCCTTTAAACGGCTTTTAGTAATCCAATTGTTATACAACTAATTATTTGGTCACACATTGTGAATCATGCCACGGGAACCGTACCCACGGCCCACAACGTGTTTAAATTGTGGCCGGGTCATACAAATGTACCCCCGGATTTTAATAATTAGGCGTCACGACTATGTCACGGGAACCGTACCCGTAGTTATGACAATTATTTAATTTAACGTACTAAATAAAACTACGAGATGGTCACAAGCATTATTAACGAACCTTTGATTCTAGATTTTGTACTCAAACTGTGCATTTATATTAGTTGATGAAGAAAGAGCTCAGGTGGTCTATTAGATTGTGATTAGAATTATCGAAATATTTAATTGGTATCCTCATATACTTAACAAAATACTATTGTGTAATCAAAGTATTTGCTACTACAAAGGAAAAATACGACATAGCATGACATAAATACTAAATCAGTACACAAAAATGAAATGAAAATTTTATAAGTCATCCATTTAACATGCTAAATCAAAACTGTAAAATAATTTCAACCAAATAATCAATTACGAATTCAAGCGTTTATATATAATCTGAAATAATATTGAACCTTTACAGTTGCAAAATGGCCGAGTAATTGAGAAACTTGAACAGGAAATTGTATGCCTTGCCAGAACTTCAACGGGATCGCGAATCTGCCCGGAAATCTCAAGCTAGTTACGGACTAGGAACCTGCATTGAAATCGGCGCCGAGAAACTTCGTCGTTTCTGATTTTGTACTCTGTTTTTCGTTTTCTTACCCTTTTTTTCCGACTCTGCTGGTATGTGTGTGTGTGTGTGTGTTTAATGGTTTTGGAGAAAGGGAGTTTGCGGCGGCGGTGACTGGAGGTGTGGTTGTTATGGTGGTTGTGAAGGTTTGAGAGGCAGGGAGCGTCGGCGGCTTGGTAGTGTGTTGAGGGAAATCTGACCGCTTCTTATTCGGGCGTGGCCGATGGTGACGGGAAGAAGAAGAGGCGGCGATGTGGGTCCTCTCCGGCAGGTTTGAGGGTGGCGGTTGGTAGGGATTGGGCTGGGAGGCGGTAGGGAGGGGTCTTTTTTTTGGTTACTGTTCCCTTATCCTCTGTTGATCTCTGAAGGGAGTATCTTAGGGCCTAAGGTTTTTAGAGGCTAGTCTTAGGGTTATAGTCAGGTTAATGAGCTAAGGGTTATTTGGACCAATGGGTTAATGGGCTAGGTCCAAATTAGGCTAAATTTTTGGCCAAATTTACCTTTAAAAAGTGGCCATTTAATTCTGCTAGATTAAAAATATTAACTCCTACAATAATAACTATTAAAATACCTAATACCTTAATTAAATAAAGAAAAACGAGATTATTTTTGTATTTTTGAATTTTTGTGATAGAATTAAGTAAAAGAGTTAAAACTAGTTAAAATAACAACATTAGGCCTAAATTAAATATTTAAATGCTAAAAAGTATAAGATCTCTGAGTGGGTCAAAAATTACATGTCTACAGCTGCCCCTCTTTGACTGGAAACACGAAGAGTTTTCAGACAAAGAACGATTAGACAAGTTTTTTGACCCGAACTTTATTTAGAGAGACCAAAAACTTAAAGAAAGGAGAATGTGACCGAGCCCTAGTATTTGAGCTGCCTACATATCCTTGGCTATAAAGGAATCAGGCCACGTGTAGTTCATAGGTAGGAATAGTGACAGAGGAGGATACCGAGGTGGAGTGTCGAGTGAAGTGCCGTCGAGGTTCCGGTCCGCGGTTCCTACCGTTACATCAAAGATAAAAGGAAAAATTACAGAAAAATACAAGATCCTACCTACTTCTTGTCTCGAATCTTCCTTGAATTTCTACTTGATCCTTCAACACGAATCTGAAAATTCACCCTATTCTTCAGGTGGGCATCCTGCTGACTTGAATTTGAAGGAAACTGGAAGTTGACCTTATTCTCCAGGTGGGCACCCTGCTTCTTATAATTGAAATAAACTTGAACTTGGAGTATACTTGAGCTCGCAAACCTTGTCTTTTAGGCTGCTCGTGCTACTTCTGATTTGACCTAAAGACTGGAGGTTGACCCTATTCTTCAGGCGGGTCCCTGCTGCTTCTGACTTAAACTTGAAACTGAAACTTGACCCTGTTCTTCAGGAGGGATTCTCCTGATGCTTCTCTAACTTGAACTTGAAACGAATGCTGGCCCTGTTTTTCAGGCGGGCTCCTGATGCCTCTCTGTCTTGAACTTGTAAACTGAAAGTTGACCCTGTTCTTCAGGTGGATTCTCCTGATGCTTCTTGAACTAGGAAATTGAAAGTTGACCTTGTTCTTCAGGCGGTCTCCTTATGCTTCTCCAACTTGAAACTGAAAGTTGAACATTGAACCTGTTCTTCAGGTGGGCTCCTGATGCCTCTTGAACTGGAAAATTGAATTCACCCTATTCTCCAGGTGGATGCCTGCAATCACAACAAAACAGACAAAACAATGAAAATTTGCTGCCCCAGTTTGTACCAGGAACATTTGTGAGTGTTAGTTGAATCCCATTTTCCAGGTGGGTCTTGAAAACTTAAATCAAATCCATTTATCTAGGAGGTTCCTGAAAATCTAAAACCTAAATCCCATTATCCAGGAGGGTCCTGATAATTTTAAAACTAAATCCCATTTTCCAGGAGGGTCCTGAAAACTTAAAATGTACTTACCTGAGCCAGGATATCTTCCTGGAGGATCTTCAGTAGAAAGAACAAAATTCCTTGCCCCTAAATCATGCTTTCCTCATGGAGGGTCCCTGCAAATCAGACAAATTTTCCTCCCCCTGTTTGCACTCGGGAGATTTGTGAGTTGTTATAAAAACTATAAACCACTTATGCTACTGATGCAATGATAAGAGTAAACTAAAGACTCGACTAGCATGTGCGTTTCCTGTGAGCAAAACCATAAATGTTTGACTAGCAAGTGCGCCTGCTAAGAGTAAAACCTGAAAGACCCAAATTAGGAAGTGCATCTCCTGGAGGGGACTCAATTTAGGAAGTGCGTCTCCTAAAAGTATATCCTAAAAGACCCAGACTAGGAAGTGCGTCTCCCAGGGGGTGAAACTTCAATGACTCAAACTAGGAAGTGCGTCTCCTATGAATGAACTTAAACGACCCAAAACTAGGAAATGTATCTCCTAGGAGTATAATCTCAATTTAGGAAGTGCGTCTCCTAAAACAAAACTATAACTTGAAAGACCTAGACTAGGAAGTGCGTCTCCTAGGGGTGAACTTAAATGACTCAAACTAGGAAGTGCATCTCCTAGTAATGAACTTAAATGACCAAAACTAGGAAGTGCGTTTCCTAGGGGTAAATGCTCAATTTAGGAAGTGCGTCTCCTAAACAGTGTAACCTGAAAATCCTAGACTAGGAAGTGCGTCTCCTAGAGGAGAAACTTGAATGGACCAAACTAGGAAGTGTGTCTCCTAGGAATGAATTTAAATGACCAAATCTAGGAAATGCGTCTCCTAAAAAGTATAATCTGAAAGACCCCTACTAGGAAGTGCGTCTCCTAACGGGTAGAACTTCAATGACTCCAAACTAGGACGTGCATCTCCTAGGGATGAATTTAAATAACCAAAACTAGGAAGTGTTTTTCCTAGAACAAAAGTATATCCTGAAAGACCCAGACTAGGAAGTGCGCCTCCTAGGGGTGATGTTTGATCTTCTCAATAGCCTTTGCGTAAGCAGAATTGGGGCATTACAGCTGAAAAATTCAAGCTTCCAAGCTTTGATATGAACATAAACTTCATCCCTGTTTCAGACAAAGAAAACTTGTGATTTTAAAACATGGTGGTTAGTTTGTAGCCTTGACTATGAGGGAGATTTCTCTTGCACTTGTCATGACCAACTTGGACTTCAACTTGGAAGACAGTGCTTGTTATCGGCCAACCATTTTTCCATACAACCCTTATCACAAGAAATATTCCTGATTCGTTCATGTCCAAACCTTATACCTGATGCATTGCACTCGTATTGTGACATTCAAAAAGTCTTTGTATTTCACATGGATCCCAAAGAACATCTATCATCACCAATTCAGTGCACACCCAATTCTCCCGTGTCTTGCCAATTTGATATGCTTGTCAGGCTCGGCTTTGTGCGATTAAAAAGATGGTAGCAGATTCTGAAGTCATTTCTCACTTATTTCGACAAAACAGACTCAAAGGGGACTCAAACAAAACAAGAGGAACAAAATAAGGAGAAAAATGAGAAGATATGGTATCTAACAAGAAAAAATTTTACCTAGGAAAAGAACGAAGTAGAACTAATCTGGTTTGAAGGCCAGCTCCATTGATCATGACATGCATTTTGGATTAAGCGGCCTTATCTGTCAAGAAAGTCTAATATTCCACTCTTGTTATACCTATATGCCGTGAAACTAGGCTTCAATGCTCCGATCATCCTATCTGATTCACGATCCTTATTCGACTTGTAGTGCGCCAAGGGTTTTCACCATCAAGCCTCTCTCATTTTTCTCTTTCTCTCAACTCACCATCGCCTTATGGTGACCCTAAGGGTTTTCACCAATAAGACTCTCATTTTATTATTTTCTCTCTTTGTGCTGAGATCAAGGTATTACCCATTATTCAAGAAAATCATACTTTCACCACACACTTGCTTTGGCATCCTCAAATATTGGTCGGAAGGTCTTTCTTTGGACCGTAATGTAGGCTTTTGTACAGGGTTGGAAGAAATGGTGGTATGAAGACTCAAAATAATTTAAGATTAAAGGATTAAAATTTACAACTTTTGGAATCAGATCTTTTGGCCAAAATTCAAATTTCTGCCCCAGTTTCTTGGAGTATGGGGATTTTTATTTTTTGATTTTTTTTGGATTTTTTTTTATCGAACCGAACCATAAGGCTGCCTACATATCTTGTGGTGACAAGAATCAGGTCGAACGTAGTTCAAACGTGCAATTTGTTTTGTTTTTCCCATTTTTCTTTTTTTTTCTTCTATTTTTCCCTTTTTCTGTTTTCTCCCTTTTTTTTCTCTTTTTTCTATTTTTATCTCTTTTTTCTTTTTATTTTTCTTTTTTAAAAAAAATAAAATATATCTAACTTTATTTTGGATTCCAAAAGAGAGGCATGGAAGAGAACAAGTTAAGGCTCAAAGGGGTAGCAAAAGATAAAAGCGTTTGGGGTAGCAGAATAAAATGCCTTCGTCATACCAAACTTTAAAGGTGCCAAGTACAAACAATGCAATTGAAAATAAGCCGAAGAACCATGCGCAATTTCTCTTGATGGCATCAATACCAACACAAAGTGCCAATGGGCAATACCTTTATCCTAATGAATGACCTCACCAGTTCGAAGCAGACTTGACTCAACCTTATCTTGATATGAAGGGATGCATTTCAACATTTACCGATCTACCTTGAACTGCTTGAGAGACATTTCCTTGTTGTATGCTCTTATCAACCTCTTGATTCCTAGAATAACTGCCTCAGTTTCACTTAATTCAGGCTTCAAGTTATCTTAGAATGCGTAAATCTTTACTTGCTTTCTCAAATGCATCTTTTATCATATTCAAAATTGTGTTTCATTATTCCATGATTAGACAGGCTTTCAATATTTTGAAGCAGGCGTGAAGAAAACTAAACACATAATGACACAAATGGACAAACCGTATTTCATTGAGTAAAGGATGGAAGGGTTTAATGACAAGACAAACAACCTAAAATTTGAGCTACAATCCTAAAATAACCCGGATAATGAAAATAACAACAAAACAGACAGATCAGACTCACAAAAACAGAAGAGGGATAGAAGGGTTTGACTCAATAAAACAAATAAAATATGAATCACAACCCTGAAATAACCCAGATTATAGAAAAAACATTAAAACAAGCTACCAAGATTCCTTCCTAGCAAGGAGGGAATGACTTTTCAATTGCTAAGCTTGACATTTAGCCACAAATTTGCTCATCAGAGTCATCATGGCCTTCTTCAATTCCAGTCGGTAAGTTTCCGAGAGGATTCTCATACTCCATGTCACCATGCATCATACCCACAAAGTGTGCATCATCATGTGCAGGTAAAGGATCCTGCGCGATATTCTGGGTGTCAATGTCCTGGATCACAATTATCCCTTCTTGAATCATTCTTTCTATTTCCCTTTTCAAAGCACGACAATATTCAATGCTATGCCCTTGGACATTATAGTGGTACATGCAACATACAACAGGATCAAAACCTTTTGCATATGGGTCTGAAGTGTAGCCGAGGAGCGGCTCGATCAAGCTAGAATGTTTTAACTTTTCAAACAAGCTTGTGTAGGATTCTTCGAATGGCATGAAACTATTTCTTTGCCTTTGTTCCCCTCCAAGCCCCTATTTTCTAGGGTTGTTGGATGATCGAACATGTTGTGAAGGCAAGAGTGTGTTATGTAGTGTTGGCGCTCGCCAGAAGGAGTGACACAATGGTTCGACAGATGACCGGATATGGTTCGGAAGATTATACTGAGGTGGATTATGTGGAGCTTGGGGATAGGTTTGGGTTTGGCATCAGGGCTGAGGCTGAGTATATTGAGAAGGCGGACCCGTTGGGACATGTCGTGATCTTGAGACAACCATGGCAACATCATCATGTTCCTTCTGACCCAACAAGCTTCCTGTGTCGTTCTGAATTGCTTGTGTTGTGGCTTTTAAAGCTGAATAGCTCATGATCTTGCTTGGCTTCAACCCTTCTTCTACCATTTATCCCATTTTCACCACGTCATTAAAAGGCTTACCCACAGCCGAGATCAAATGCCCAAAGTAAGTAAGCTCTTGAGCTTGAAGAAAGTACTCAACCATCTCAGCTTCTTTCATCGGTGGATTGACTCGGGCAGCTTGCTCTCTCCATCTGAGCCTGTACTCCCTAAAGCTTTCATTAGGACTCTTTTCCATCTTGGTGAGGGACATGCTATCCGGGACAATTTCTATATTGTACTAAAAGTGTCAGGCAAAGGCCTGGGCCATATCATCCCATGCGTACCACCTGCGGGTGTACGATTCAAGAGCTGCCCCTCTCAGACTCTGGCTGATGTACCCCATCAGTAATTCATATTTCCCCCCGGCGCCTCTCATTTTACTGCAATAACCTCTCAGGTGAGCTATAGGATCCCCATGTTCGTCATACAAGTCAAACTTGGGCATCTTGAACCCGGCAGACAGCTGGACATCAGGGAATAAACACAAATCCTTATAAGCCACACTCACCTAGCCTCCTAACCCTTGCATATTTTTCAATGATTGCTCAAGACTCTTTACTTTCCTAGATATCTCCTCCTGCTCCACTTTCTTGGGTGGTTTCTCAGTTTCAACATGAGGCTCAAAGTGAGGAGTGTAGGAGTAAGGATCTGGGACTTTGAAGGTAGGTTCGAGAGTATAATATTGGGTATCTGGAGCTTGGAACGCAGGCTCAAAAGAGGATTGGTGAAGGGTGGCTTGTGGAGGGGGTACAAAAATAGGAGCAGATGTTGGAGCAGTGTATGCGGTTGCTCTAGCTGATGGGACATGAAAAGCTTGGGATGAAGTGCCGAGGTAGGAGTTGTAATGGGTGAAACCTGGTGCGTGTTGTGGGGAAAGGTCAACTGTATTGGGCATTTGGGCTTGGGACAATGGTGGAATGGCAGCAGGGTTTTCTGCATAGCTGGTAGGGAATGAAGGTGGAGGGTGTCCTTTAACCCAGGCCTGATACATTTCCGCCATCTGATGTTTTACCCTTCAGAGCTCCTCTTTCAGTTTTGATTCTAATTCAAAAATTTCCCTCGGCAAGTCCACAACTCCTGTGGCCAAGACTTTGCTAGCCATGACTACCTTTCTTTTTGACCTTGTGTTGTATGGATGAATTCCAAAGTGCCACAAACTAACCACCCTCTGTTATGATAATAATAAAAGTAACAAAGAAGAGCAAAACAAAGCCAAAATGTTACGTTAGGGCATTTATCAGATTGAAATATCACATTGCGTGCAATGCCCCTAACAACAATTAACGGGTCTAGAATGAATTCGAGGGTTACAAGGTCATTGGCATCAACCCAATTTTACTCATTTCAATCTCTCTTTTCTTTATTTTCTAGCACTTCTTGGCTTGCTCATTTTCCTTCCTCTCTTTTCTTACTAATATCACCATTTTCTTTCTATCACCCCTCGCGTCCCACAAATTCATTTTTTTCCTTTTCTATTTCTTTTTTTAAAATTTTTTTTTTAATAATTTGATCGAACCCTATGTAGGTTGTCTATGTATGATGTTCCACATGAATCAGATCAAGCGTAATTCCGGGGAAGTGATGGATAAAATAAACTAAAAAAACAAGAATATTTTTGGATATTTCATTTACAACCTTTTTTTAATACGGAATCAAAATACAATAACAAAAAACTCGAAAAACTCAGCAAGACTATGATAAACTCCGACACCATCTAACAGACTCAATACTATTGGACATGACTAGAAAGTAAAAGATAACATAAAAAAATACTCAAAAATATTTTAAAAGTAAATAAATAATAATAATCTCCTTAAGCAGCTCCTAAATGCAGCGGTCCTGACTGGATGGTCCTGCGGCGTCTGTCGTGCTCAAGCTCCAGTAAGTAGATCCACACCTGTATGAGAAAACTAAGACCAAATAGAGTTAAAGACCTAGAACACTAAGTGCGACAATTACACCTCCTGTTGGACACATGCAAGACACGATTGAGGCTATTTTGGCAAAATGGCTTGCTTGGCCAAAAGTTGCTATTAGTGCATACTCGGCAAAGGTACCCTCAAAGACATGGAAATATTACTTTGCAAAAATGACTCATTTTGTAGAACTGGCTTATGTGGCTAAAAAAAAATGGCTAAGCATGGAAATTCAACAGAACATACCTTCAACAGAGAGGACACCTTGTTGTACACTTAACGCTCTAAGACATATGTTCATAAGACACTTTGAGAAAATAACCTTAATTTGCAAAAACAACCTATGTGGCCAAATGTGGCTAAACATGTAAGATTTGGCTAAGGCCCCTCGAAGCCAAGGACCTAAGACACGCTAGGAAGACCGGACCCTATGTGGGCTGCCTACGTATCCCGCCCCGGAAGACGAGAATCAGGTATGCGTAGTTAGGAAAGATTGGATACGATAGAGAATTTAAAAAAAACACTAATTTGGAAAAAACATATTTTTTTTGTCTCTTTTTTTTTGAAAAATGATGAAGGCGTGTAAAATATTTTTGGAACTTCTTTTTTCTTTTTTTTTTTAGGAAAATGACGGGAAAGTGCATTTTTTTTTTGTTTTTAATTTTCTTTTTTTGGTCCTTTTCTTGAATAAATAAATAATAAATAAATTTGCGAAAGATAAAACAAATTGGGCCCTACTTGGTTCATTTTTACACTTAACCCTCTTTTCTTTCTCATTTACTCTCAACCATCATTGGTCCGCCAAATGACCCCTTTTACCCTTGAAGAATGCAACATATATGACATAAAATTCTTCAAGATGGTCTTTTATTTTTTGGGTACACCTCTCTTAGACGGACCAAACCCATGTGTTGAGTCCCCTATGCCAAATGCATGTGATGAAAACAAGCGTTCCTACCAGGGATCTGGCATGAGCCTGAGTTATTCTAGGTTTAAAATCTGGGTATATTGTTCTAGACCTGGCTTACTCGAGCGGACAACTCGAGCCGGGGGGGGGGGGG
>ML354551.1:107977-161018 GCA_005239505.1 Nicotiana paniculata
CATACCGGTAACCAAAAGATCATCCGGCTTTGCAACTTGTCCGAACCTCGTTCTAAATTGGGATATGACACTAACCGAAAGAAGTCACGCCAGCTTTCACTCCTCAGAAAGATAGAATAGAGGGGTTTCGTAGCAGTTTATATACAGTTCAGATAATATCAAAGCGGTAAAAAATAATATTTATCACATTAGGCCCAAACATGTGAGTAAAATCAGAATAAATAAAGCCAATATAAAACAATTATTCTAAGCTCGAATTCTTGAACCCAGAACCAGATATTCTGGGTTCGATCCCCAGAAGAGTCGCCAGAGCTGTCACACCTCCTTTTTCCTACCCCCGGAAAGCTATAAAGGAGTTTTTCCAATTTAAGTGACAATCGAAATGGGATTATTTTATTTAAAATTCAGAGTCGCCACTCGGGATAGTTTATGGTGTCCCAAGTCACCGGTTTAAATCCCGAATCGAGGAAAAATTGACTCTGTTTTACCGTCCGTGAACACAAAAATCCGGGTAAGGAGTTTTGTTAACCCGAGAGAAGGTGTTAGGCATTCTCGGGTTCTGTGGTTTTAGCACGGTCTCTCAATTATTGTTATTGGCCTATTTATCTGATTTTAAGAAATTGTTTGAAAACCTACGTGCATTTTATTCCCTTTAAACCGCTTTTAATAATCCAATTGTTATACAACTAATTATTTGGTCACACATTGTGAATCATGCCACGAGAACCGTACCCACAGCCCACAACTTTATTGGTAAAAAAGTTTCACACATAAGCCAGCTTTTGACAACTCAGCCAGTCACGTGGACACAGGAAAACGCGACAGCTGGATGTGATTCTTTGAAGAGGTACGGAGCAAAGAGGCACGATTCAGTAAACCCTCGAGCTTATTAGCCACATGAAACTCAACCTGATCAAAACAGGGGAGAGGCACGGTCAGAATGAATGTAGAAAAAGCTACGGGCAGATTCAAAGACCCACAATTGATTACTCAAACGTTATGTAACCGTACACCAATTACCGTTATCATTTGTAACGCCTCATTAATGTCATAATTAGTCATTAGTGAGAAACCATAGCAAGAGTTGTACGTTATAGGAACCTCCTATATAAGGGAGGGGAATACAGCTTGTAAAGGCATCTGATTCTCGAATATAATTGACTTCGCTTTTCTATATTCCTGCAATATTGTCTGTTATTCATTTTTCTCTATTTCCTTGATTATCAGTAACCCGTGTTCATCTTAAAAATAGCTTTATTCAAAGGGTCTAATTCTTTGGTTAAACAAATTGGTTCCATTACCGGGAATCTGATAATCTTTGTTTGCTTTTTAAGTGATATCCTCTGAACTATGTCAAACTCCAACGACAACAACCAGCAAAGGAATGGAACCCCAGTTCCATCGCCTTTAGGAACCCCACGTTGTTCAAGGGAACAATCCCTCGAAAGATCTAATAACAACAATGGTTATAATGATCAAACTGTGGAACAAGATCGTGTAAAACAAATGATTGCAGATTATGTGACCCAAGCTTAGCCAAAATTTGTGAGAGGATTACCGGCATCGTTACCTACACTGCCGACGCCACCCCCCAATAACACCATCATCATGGAAAATCCTCAATTTGGGTTGGCAAACTCAGGAAGAGGAGATACTCCAAATGAATCTCTCGAAACGAGACCAGGTATGTCTAATAACTCAGAATTACAAAATTTACTGCTAACCATGTAGAAACAGATGAAGGAGCAGAACGATCGCATCGAACAAATTCCTGGAGTACCACCTATCATCAAAGGCATTGATGTTGATAGGTATTCTCAACAACCTTGGAAGCCAAGTGCGACACCCTTGCCTATACCCAAGAAGTTTAAAATGCCTGACGTTCCCAAATATGATGGAACAACTGACCCACGTGACCATGTGACTGCTTTCACTACTGGGGTAAAAGGCAACGACTTAACAAAACAAGAGATTGAATCAGTCCTTGTCAAAAAATTTGGGGAAACACTTGCCAAAGGGGCCCTAACCTGGTATTCTCTTCTCCCTGAAAATTCTATTAAATTTGTTGTTGAGCTTGCAGATTCGTTTATAAAAGCACACTCTGGTGCACAAATGGTTGAGAAGAGAATGGAAGACATATTCAAAATAAACAAGGAGACACAGAACTACTCCGTGAGTTTGTAGACATGTTTCAACGAGAAAGAATGCAGTTACACAGGGTGCCTGATAATTGGTCAGCCATGGCATTTGCAAGCAACCTAAACGATAAAAGCTCAGAATCCACGAGACGACTTAAGGAAAGTCTAAGAGAATTCCCCGATACAACATGGAACGATTTATATAACAGGTATAGTACTAAACTCAGAATAGAAGAAGATATCATTGCTCTTTCGAGAGATGAAGATCATTCCAGATCCAGACGTCCTGAATCAGATAGAAGATCAGGTAAAAACAGGTACGATCCTTACTTAGGACCCTCGGGATGCGTTATTCGCCCAAGGTTCAAAAACACTAGGTCGGACTATAGACCACAAGGAAGAGACGTAGTCTCATCCTCGTCTAGATTCAGAAAAGATCGAGATGAACGACCTAGAGGTAATACTCAAATTGGAGATCATACCTTTAATGTAAGTACTACTGAACTTGTCTCAATATTCAGGAAGATGGGAGACAAGGTTAAGTGGCCCAAAGAGATGCGGTCAAATCCAAGTAGAAGGAACCCAGATCACTGGTGTGAATTCAACAACGATCATGGGCACAAAACTGCGGATTGCAGATTTTTACAAGGTGAAGTAGAAAATTTATTGAAACAGGGCTATTTAACAGAATTGTTTAGTGATAAAGGTAAACATGCATATATGAGGAACAGGCAGGAGCCACCAAAGCCTCCTTCTCCAAAATGAACCGTCAATGTGATACACGGAGGTGAAGAAGTAAACAGAATGATCTGCAAAACAACCACAAAGTTCACAATTATACATGGGAAATGGGCTCGTGAAAATATGGAAGAAGACGATATAACCTTTGTTGATGCAGATATCGGCGGATTAATTCTTCCGCACAACGATGCTCTGGTAATATATTTACTTATTCATGACACGAACGTAAAAAAAGTGTTGATTGATCCAGGCAGTTCAATCAATATCATTTTGCTAAGAGTTGTGGAAGAAATGCTACTGGGGAATCAAGTAATCCCAAGGGCACGAGCCATATCAGGGTTTGATAACTCTACGGTTATAACAAAAGGAGAAATTGATCTTAGCACTTATGCTGAGGGGGTGATCAAAAGTACCAGGTTTCAAGTCATCGATACTCACATGGATTATAACGTGATCATGGGAAGGCCATGGATCCACGACATGAAAGCGATACCCTCCATGTTGTATCAAGTAATTAAATTCCCCTCTGAATAGGGGATTCAGCAAATCAAAGGCGATCAGCAGACCGCAAGAAATATAAACTCTGTGGTACACTATAACAAGAAAATAGAGTTGGAAGAATTACGAGGTAAGGGAATCTCCCAAGAAGCTAACGCGCCCAAACAGGCATGGAAGAAATTACTACCCAAATAGGTACGGAAGGTATTATTTCTGAAACAGGTATGAAAGAAAATACTTATGAGGAGAATCAAGTTACCACGGAAGGTGTACTATACCACACAGATGCAGATTCCAGACCGGACGTCATTCATGAAGCGTAGGAAGATGAGCACATCAAAACAACTACGGAGAAGCTCGAAGCTGTTCCATTATCTGAACAAAAGCCTGAGTAGAAAGTGTATATAGGCACGAGGCTAGGCCCCGCTCGAAGAGGTAAGTTAATTGATTATTTAAAGGCTAATGCAGAATGCTTTGCGTGGTCCCACTTAGATATGACAGGCATCCCACTAGAAGTGATGAATCACAAACTAAATGAAGATCTATCCTTCGTACCTGTTAAGCAGAAGAAAAGAAAGCAAGGATCATTCAAGAATCAAGTGAACAACGAAGAGGTACAGAAACTTTTGAAGATTGGTTCGATACGAGAGGTAACATACCCTAACTTGTTGGAAAACACCATGGTAATACCTAAAAATAATGGCAATGGAGTGTATGCGTAGATTATACTGACTTAAATAAAGCCAACCCCATAGATTCATTCCCATTGCCACATATAGATCAAATGATTGATGCCACAATATGTCATGAATTATTAATATTCTTAGATGCATATTCTGGTTATAATCAGATTAAAATGAATTCCTCAGATGAGGAAAAAACTTCCTTCATTACAAATAGGGGGACTTACTGTTATAAAGTTATGCCTTTTGGCTTGAAAAACGCTGGAGCCACCTATAAAAGGTTAGTGACTAAAATGTTCCAAGAACATCTTGGAAAGATGATGGAAGTCTATATTGATGATATGTTGGTAAAATCAACACAAGCACAAGACCATTTCCAGCATCTCTCTACTGCTTTTGATATTTTACGCAGGTATAATATGAAGCTAAATCCAGAGACATGCACTTTTGGAGTGCAATCAGGTAAATTTTTGGGTTTCCTTGTATCGAACAGAGGAATAGAGGTAAATCCCGTTCAAATTAAAGCTATAGAGGAAATACCTGATATTTTAACAAATAAAAAGGAAGGTCAAAGTCTAACGGGGAGAATAACAGCTTTAGGAAGATTTATTTCTAAATCTTCCGAAAAAAGTTTTAAATTCTTCCCAGTTCTCAAAAAGCAGAATCAGTTCGAATGGACTGAAGAATGTCAGCAAGACCTCAAAAATCTGAAGATTTATCTATCGAAACCACCACTGCTTTCAAAGCCAAAAGAAGGGGAGAGATTGTACATCTACATGGTTGTCTCAGAAATTGTTGTAAGTGCCGTACTGGTAAGAGAAGAAAAGGTAAACAATCACCTATCTATTATGTAAGTAAAACTTTGCTAGATGCTGAGACTAGATACCCACATCTGGAAAAGTTAGTCTTAGATTTAATAATGACATCTAGAAAATTACGACCATATTTTCAATGCCACCCAATCACCGTTGTAACCTCATATCCCTTAAGAAATGTTCTGCATAAACAGGAATTGTCAGGAAGATTAGCCAAGTGGGCCATAGAATTAAGTGAGCATGAAATAATCTATCAGCCTAGGACTGCAATTAAGTCTCAAATACTAGCTGATTTTGTTGCTGACTTTAGTAATAGCATTGTACCTGAAGTAGAGAAAGAGTTACAACTCTTTAACGGTGCTAATCCAGGCCTATGGACCTTTTTCACCGATGGTTCTTCAAATATAAAAGTTGCCGGCTTAGGCGTAGTCTTAATATCACCCACGGGTGAAAAGACACGACAAGCTATCATGTGTTATCCTATAACTAACAATGAAGCAGAGTACAAAGTTGTTATTGCAGGGCTTGAACTCGCAAGGGAGATCTCATTCGAGCAAATTGTGATCAATAGCGACTCCCAACTGGTAGTAAATCAGATACAGGGGACTTACATCGCTTGAGAGACTAGAATGCAACAATATCTGGAAAAAGCACGAGAGCTCGTAGGACAGTTCAAAACATGGAAGGTAATGCAAATACCTAGAGAGGAAAATGCAGAAGCAAATGCATTAGCTAACCTCACAGCAGTCACGGAAGTAACGAACAAAGACAATGCAATTGTCGTCCAACTATTTCATTTAATAATAGACCAGGACAGGAATGAGGTAACTTTCAACAACTTAACCTGGGACTGGAGAAACAAAATTCTTAATTTTTTTTCAGAATAGCACCGTACCTGAAGACAAGCAGCTCAAGCACTTCGCCGCAAAGCTTCACGGTACTGCCTTATTCGCAACTCGCTTTATCGCAAGATGTTTGGAGGACCCCTAGCTAAATGCCTCGGACCTAATCAAACGGAATTTGTGATGAAAGAAGTCCACGAAGGACACTATGAAAATCACTCAGGGGCGAGATCCTTAGTGAAAACCCTAATCAAAGCTGAATACTATTGGCCTAAGATAGATGAAGAAGCCGAAAACTTCGTATCCAAATGTGACAGGTGCCAAAGGTTTGCCAATAACATGCATCGACCAGCGGAATTATTGCATCCAATAATATCTCCATGGCCTTTCATGAAATGGGGTATGGACATAGTGGGACCTCTTCCCACAACTAAAGGACAGGTACGGCTTTTAGTAGTGCTAAACGACTATTTTACCAAATAGGTAGAGGCAGAAACATTCAAACAAGTGCGAGAAAAGGAAGTTATAAGCTTCTTATGGAGAAACATAATATGCCGCTTTGGAATACCAAAGAAAATCGTGTGCGATAATGGCCCACAATTCATAGGCTCACAGAATTCTTCGAAAGTTGGCAAATCAAGCGGATCACTTCAACGCCGTACCACCCCGTGGCTAATGGTCAAGCTGAGTCAACGAATAAGGTCATCATCAATAATCTAAAGAAGCAGCTGGATAAAGCCAAAGGAAACTGGCCTGATGAGTTACCAACGGTACTATGGGCATACAGAACAACTTCAAAAATAGCCACGGGAGAAACTCCATTCACACTTGTTTATGGCTCAGAAGCCTTAATACCTGTGGAGATTGGCAAACCAAGCATAAGGTTCTCAACAGCCATGGAGGGAGAAAATGGCGACAAATTGAGGACCAACCTGGACCTGCTCGAACCACGGAGAGAAGCAGCATTGATACAGATGGCAGCTCAAAAACAAATCATAGAGCGTTATTACAACCGTAAATCTCATCTCAGGTACTTCAAGATTGGGGACTTCGTCCTAAAAAAAAGTCTTTCAATCAACGAAAGAAGCAGGTGCAGAAAAGCTAAATCCAAACTGGGAAGGACCTTACAAAATTTGAGGCATAGCTGGGAAAGGCACCTATGAGTTGAAAGCTATGGATGGCAGAGTTCTACCAACAAGCTGGAATGTCATCCACCTAAAGAAGTATTACTTCTAAGGAAAAGACCCCCGTCAGGTATTAAACGTTCGATTTTATTTTGAACATTTAAAAAATTTACTAACTTTTTTAGATGATAGGCATAAAGCTAACCCATCACCAGATGATGATACTGGACCTGCAAAGACGCGAGGAAATAACACAATTACCGGTCTATGGTTACACTTTCTGATGGATGTTTTAAAGGGTTAAGCAGTCATCATCTAAAATACTATATACCTTCGAGTCCGGAATGTTTTTCCTTTTCAGGAAAAGGACCACAAAGAAGGAATAATCAAGTGCTCGATATTTCATTCTTCAAAGCTCAAATATTTGGGGGACTATATAGTAGTGAAGGATAAGACGAAGCAAAGAAGACTATCAGAAAGTCAAAAGCTCGAGCCTGAAGACCCATCTACCCGACGAGACAAGTGATACGAGCAGAATCGAAAGAAATCAAAAGAATCATACAAATACAAAGCCTAATGCAAAAAGCAAAAACCTTCGAACATGTTCAGGTTGAAAGGAAAAATATTAGTCGCGAGAAAGAAATGTACATATTTATACTTATTCTAAGTTGTTGTAACAAGAACAATTAGGGGTAAAAGATCATCATCAATGTACTCATTCAAAAAAACTGTTATCAAATAAAATAGTTATGGATGAAAGATCTAAATCCTTGTATTTTTTCAAGAAACTGTTATCAAATAAAAACAGTTACGAATAAGAAAACATTTCACTCGTTCTTATTAGAAAACTGTTTCCAAAATAGTTGCGGGTAAAAACCCCAATCTTTATAAAACTGTTACTAGTAAAAAATAGTTGTTTCCTTGTATTAATATCGAAAAACTGTTACCTATGAAAAACAGTTACGAAATACAAGAGTATATCAAATCTGTTAAACAAAACAGTTGCAACATGAGTTTTAGACGACAACCAAACACATGTAAAATGTCATGGATGTTCAAATAAAAAATTTTCCTTGGAAACATTCTTAAACATGTGTAAAATTCCTATCACTCTATTACATTATCATGAAGTTGAAACGTCTTCTTCATGACAATTATAAAGGGTCCTCTTCCATGAACTATGCCTACTACAAAAAGGCACACGTTTAATATGACACCGTGCCTATTACAAAAAGGTACGAGTAATCTAAAGCATTCTACACGCAAAACTCAGAGGAAAAACTAAAACCTAAGACTTAAAGAGTAAAATAAAAACTCAACAAAAGTCATATTAGCATTAATATATTAAAATGACTAAGCAAACAACAAAGTATTAACTTATACATAGCCGTATGGAATTTTTATATATATACATTGGGATGCACCTAAGTTATCATTTGGGGACTTTAAGAAATCCAAATTTACCCCCGATGGGGCTGGGGGTAACCACCAATTGGGACAAAGAGAAAAAAAAAGGGGGATGAACCAATTAAATTTCTTCAAGAGAGGGGTTGACTTCACTGGCAGAAGGAGCGGGAGGAACTAGGGATGAAGAGGCATGGGCGGTTGGAATCTCACCATCAGGTGAAGAAAGGTTATGACCTTGTTGAGCCTTCTCCATGGCGTTCTTAGTTTTAGCTATTTCAGCACTAAGGTCGAAACCCTCTTGACTCATTTCCATCAATGTTTCAAGGCGAGAATTCATGTACGCCCAACTCACATCGACAGTAGCCACCTCTTCAAGATCTTCATAATACTTTGCCCATACTTGAAGCTCAGCTCTCAATCCGTCCTTCTCCACTTCCGCAGCTTCATGGGCGGCCCTTAACGGTACAATCGACTCCTCTAGAGTTTGAGCTTTGTCTAAAGCCTTATGAAGGTCCTCTTGAGTATGAGTGAGTGATTTAACGAGCTCGGCTGAGTATTCCTCCTTCTGCCCCAACAAGTTTTTCAAGTCTCTAATCTTCTCTGAGGCACGGGACAACTGCTCAGCGAACGAAGACTCCAGAACACTCTTGTCTTTATCAGCCTGACTGGAAGAAGCCTTCTCTACTGCCAGTTCTGCTGCCATGAGTCTCATCTGCCGCTTCAAGGTACTCCTTTCCTCTTCTAAAGCATCCATGTCAATCCTTAAGCTATCATACTGTGCTTTCCAATTATCAACATCGGCCTGCAACTCTTTTGTCTCCTGGTCCGTGTTTGAAATCCTCTTCATAAGCTCCATGCCTATAAGGTTAATCTACAAGAAATAAACCAGTCAGATATGGTATATTTAATATACGTAAATGAAAGAGGTTAACTTGCATCATACCTTCAAAGAAGTATGCACGACCTCATTAGCCCATGTAAGATCACCGTGGCTGGCTAGCTTGGCTTTCTAAGAGAGACTTATCAAAGGCTTGAGCCACACTTCGGGCTCACCCGTTTTCTTGAAAAGATTCCCCTCAACTGGAACCTCTATTACCACCTGCCGCATCTCTCTGCTTGAAGACGCTACTTCCCTAACGGAAGGCATGGAAGCACGCAGAGATGAAACAACAACAGGCATGGAGGGTTTGCTGGAGAAGCCACTGGCAAAGCAGCAGGAACGGAGGGTGGAAGAGTCGATGAAGTTATGGGCGAAGCAACAGAAGAAGCCGAAATAGCCAAAGGAACAGACGAGACAGCTTCTCTCAAAGAAGCAGGAAAGACAGCAGCCAAAGGGACATCGTCAAGAGCAAGATCAACACCCTCGTGAATAGGGGAATGTGAAACATCATCAAGAACAGATGGCTCAACCACAGATAGGGAAGGCAAGGTCAAGGTTGTAAGCTCATCATCTGAAACCACTCGCCTTCTCTGTGGCCAGTGTACTAAAGCACCTTCTTCTTCTTTTACAGAACGAGACTCACCGATATTCCTCTTCGAGGAAGATGAACTGACATTAATTACTTGGTCCTGAGCCAAATACATCTTTGGGATAGATGAGGCAGACACCCCACGAGCGGAGAACCCTATTAAAAGGGAAAAAGTTAAACGACAAAGAAAGAAGAGACTCGAGTAAGGAAAGAAGCAAGAACAAGAGCTTCACTTACAGTGGGTCTTTACATGTCAACCATACCTCCCAACGAGGTACTTCCAAGATCTCTCTTGTAAATGAGCAACGAACAACAATTTTTCTACCCAATCACGAATACCGGAGACATTCTAAACAGTATTCATGATTGCTGAGAGAAGAAAAAACATATACGGTGTTAATAAAACACATCAAGTCAAAACAATGAAAAGTAAATAAATGTGAGCTAAAGCTTACTCCCGTGCGCGATTCCACTTCTCAGGGAAGGGAAGATTTTCTTCACCCACTAAATCAACAGTGGGTACAGCAACATACTGGAGGTACCAACCCCTATCCTTATCATCCCCAGGGGTTACCAACACTCTTTTGCTTCTAGCAGTCAGAGTAAAACCCCTTCACGAAATAAGGTGGGAGAGTGGAGATGAATAATATGGTTGAAAGTAAAACGAACCGAGGCTAAAGAAGCCAAAATCCTAAGACATGCGACAACTCGCCACACAAGCGGACCAACTTCTCCTAAGTAGATATTGAAAAAATGACAAAATTCAATTATGACTTGGTCAATGAGGGGTTTAAACCCTAGAGTGAAAGGGTACGTATAAACAAAAGAATATCCCGTCTTGTAAGACGTAATTCTTTGATTACTATTCGGAATATAGACAGGGAAATCAGGCCTCCAAAAGCACTCCCTACGAACAAGGAAAATTTGACCCTCAGTTATAACGGTTGAATACCTTTTGAGACTTTCAAGAGAAGAAGATTGGTCTACAAGAACTTGACTATCCCTAGCAAAAACAAACTCAGCAGGGACAATTACATCAACTCCAGGTTTACGAAGGCGTTCACCTCTACCTCTAGACAAAGACCGAGAAACCCTAAACCTCGGAGAAACTAGAGATCTAATGGAATGAGAAGGAACTATCTGAGAAGAAGAGGAGCCCCTCGAAGGAGTGGATCCTAAACTTCTAAGTCTACCACCCCTCCGACTCCTAGTCGGAGCAGAAAATGGCGTTAAATTTTCAATATCTATTACTCCCTGAGGTTGGTTTGAAGAAGACATGTTTACAAATGCAAGAAGAATGTTCTTTACAAAAGACAAATTTAGAAAAGTGTTTCGTGGAAGCAAAGAAAAGAATAAAGGTATTAATACTTGAGGACAACCGTCAAACATGGGAAAAAAGAGAAATAATGATGAAAATTCATAATTGAAGATGTCACTTCGGGACCGGCACAACCGCAAAAAGCCCTAAAAGGTTCCGAGTAAATTCAGAACCAATCCGAAAAGGACACAGGGTATGAGCATTAAATGGAAGTGACATACGACACCTATGGTGCAAAGAACGATACAATGATTTGAGGAAAAGCGGCGGCAAAATATTCCCGCCATAAATGAATATCCACTTACCAAATATTAATCGTTAAATATATGGTAAGTGGGGGGGACTATCTATATTGGTAAAAAAGAGTTTCACACTTAAGCCAGCTTTTGACAACTCAGCCAGTCACGTGGACATAGGAAAATGCGATAGCTGGATGTGATTCTTTGAAGAGGTACGGAACAAAGAAGCACGATTCAGTAAACCCTCGAGCTTATTAGCCACGGGAAACTCAACCTAATCAAAAAAGGGGAGAGGCACAGTCAGAATGAATCTAGACAAAGCTACAGGCAGATTCAAAGACCCACAATTGATTACTCGAACGATATGTAACCGTACCCCAATTACCATTATCCTTTGTAACGCCTCACTAATGTCATAATTAGTCATTAATGAGAAACCATAGCAAGAGTTGTACGTTAGAGGAATCTCCTATATAAGGTAGGGGAATACAGCTTGTAAAGGCATCTGATTCTCGAATATAATTGACTTTGTTTTTTATATTTCTGCAATATTATCTGTTATTCATTTTTCTCTATTTCCTTGATTATCAGTAACCCGTGTTCATCTTAAAAATAGATTTAGTCAAAGAGTCTAATTCTTTGGTTAAACAACAATGTGTTTAAATTGTGGCCGGGTCACACAAATGTATCCCCGAATTTTAATAATTAGGCGTCACGACTATGTCACGGGAACCGTACCCGTAGTTATGAAAATTATTTAATTAACGTACTAAAGCAAACTACGAGATGATCACAAGCATTATTAACGAACCTTTGATTCTAGATTTTGTACTCAAACTGTGCATTTGAATTAGTTGATGAAGAAAGAGCTCAGGTGGTCTATTAGATTCCGATTAGAATTATAGAAATCTTTAATTGGTGTCCTCATATAATTAACAAAATACTACTGTGTAATCAAAGTATTTGCTACTCCAAAGGAAAAATACGACATAGCATGACATATATACTAAATCAGTACACAAATTGAAATGAAAAATTTATGAGGCATCCATTTAACATGCTAAATCAAAACTGTAAAATAATTTCAACTAAACAATGAATTACGAATTCAAGCATTTATATAGAATCTGAAATAATATTGAACCTTTATAGTTGCAAAATGCCCGAGCAATTGAGAAACTTGAACAGGAAACCGTATGCCTTGCCGGAACCTCAACGGGATCACGAATCTTCCCGGAATCTCTAGCTAGTTACGAACTAGGAACCCGGATCGAAATTGACGCCGGAAAACTTCGTCGTTTCTTATTTTGTACTTTATTTTTCGTTTTCTTTGTCGTGCCCCCTTTTTCCTCGAGGAGATCGGGTTTATGACATTGGTTGGGACAACTCTTTCCTTTTGGGAAAGTGGTTTGCATATTTTGAAGAGTCTCCGCCTAACGATTTTAACGGTGCGTTAGGGCACCTAAGGGTTTTAATTACAACTACGTTACTAACCAGAGATTTGGGTAAGGGTTTGAAATTATCCTAAGGGGAAGGTGTTAGGCACCCCTCAGGATCCACAAGTGTGGTTCCCGGCCAAATGGTTTCGTGAATTTGTACAACTAGAAAATAACAAGCAAAGGCTCATATAAGAGGGGATTAAAGTCTTAAGCATGTTGATGTTTAGAAAACAATAAAGAAGATTAGATTTTAAAAAGAATTACGAGCTAAGCATATAAAAGGTGTCCTAGGTTTATAATAATATGGATCATATCAATGCAATACCCGGTAATCACTCCTCGGAGAGGGGCTACACGTGGTATTAGCGCATCGGTCATCATATCCATATTCTACCCTTCCCACCCCGTAAAGTTATTAAAACGAGTGTTGGTCTCGACCTTTATTGCATGATGTTACCCGTCCCTTCCTATCAGTCCTAGAGGAAATTAGGACTCCTATCCTTAAAGGAGGTTCTAGGCAGGCCTTCAGGTTTTAAAGGTAAAATTCTAAGGCGACAGATAACAAAACAAGTAGGACTGCAGATAAAGGAAAGCATAGAAAATAGATAAAGGCTCAAGTATTCCTCCACACTCAGTACACATAAGCAGCATGTCTCATACACAATTAAGGTCCATATTGATTCAGAATCCTAAAGCACGGTATCTAGGTGATAACACAAAGACAGATTATTGTATAACTCAAAGAGGAAGTCTTAAAAGGCTTGCCTACTGGTTTTAAGTATGCTGACAGTTAAACATGATCACAAAGACAGTTCTAATTTTATCTTTTAAGTTAATTACCTAAGGCTTGCCTAAGTGTTGGATAACATGCAACAGTTATTCAGATTTGTTAATGACTCTAGGTTGTTTATAGCTAATAACATCTGATTCTAGGTGTTGAAGATGTACAAAGACTAATTACCAATTGTTTAGAAACAGGAGTTATTTTAGGTATCTGTATTTATAAGTGTAGTTAAATAGATACGATCCTATAGCATTATATCTAATGAAGCATGATGCATAATAACTTAAACAGGATTTCTAAATGCACATAGAATCATAGCATTATGCAGAGTTTCAGGAATAGCATAGATGATATACTTTTAATGGTTGTTTACCTAAAACAGGATCTCTACGTGTATAGCATGATGATACATGATTGCAGTTTATTTATCCTAGGAAAGTACTTCTAGTGAGGTTTCAGAACATGGGAAAAATCACGTAATAGAAACTTATTTTATTGTAATTATTTATCCTATAGGCAGGATTTCTAAGCGTGGAGATGTTGAATACACATAAATCCTAAGTAGCATGATATCTAATGCATGGCATGGTATACCTAAACATGGCTTCTATTGCACATGGAGAGAAAAAACCTAGAAGCATGGTCTCTACCCTTAATTGTACTACAACATGCATATCACCCATCCATTTTCACTATCCGACCCCAGAGTTGTTTACAATTAATTATTACAGACCATCGAATATGAACTGCACACCTGAAATAAAAGAAAAATAAGAAGTTAACTATAGGGAGCCTACAGAATAGGCTCAAGTCTCCAGGTCCTCAATGCCAGGTATTATTTCACAACCTTCTCATAATCTGGGTGTGTCAGAGTTCCCTAAGGACCTCACGGGCTTCCGGGCATTGCTCACAGCCAGATTTCATAGCCAAAATAGATTAAGTGCAGTGTGGAATGACCAGCCTCTGTGTGTCAAAGTTCAGAGGGAGCTCAAGGGTCCCAAGGCAACGCTCACACAGAAAGGGCAGAACCTAGACTTCTAAGAATATATATGAGTCTTTTTATTTTTTCAAAAAGGTTTAAGTCAGAAAATAGTTTTGAGAAAGGGTAAGTATGAAAACAGTTTTGAAGAGGTAAACTTGATTGGAACATAAGTTCAACATCATACAAAGGACCAGGGATAGTCCAACAATCACAAGCAGGGGTAATGGGATTTGAAGGACAAATACAGAGCATGTGAGGGCAAACATGTAGTAGGCAGAAACACATATAGGCATGCAATCAGAAACTCCTAAGGGTTCAGGGGTACAATAAAGTACTGGATTAGATTAACATATCAACACTAAACAACTAAGACAATGATCACTAATGTACCAATCATAGGCATGGGGATTCACATAAGAAACAAGTGTTAAGTATACAGAAACATGCTGGTCATTGACAAGTAAAGCCTAACTTAACATATGAATGGAGTTCAGAATCCTAGATATATGTTGAATAATAAGTAAAAGCAAATTAGAAACACACTGAATTACAACAGTAATAGAAACATGTTGGTTTTAGAACTGAAATCTGAACTATAACATACCAGTGAAGTGAAGAAAGCAATAACACAAACATGAAGTAGGAGATACACAATAGTTAGCCTTGACTTGCAGCCAGATAACTTAGAATAGTAGTAACTAGGGAGAGAGAGTAGAGAGTTTTTTTAATTGTGTGCGAGAGAGAGAGTTGAACAGATTAGTTCCTGTCCTTCAAAAAATAAGAGGTCGGGGTATATATAACTTTTAAAATAGTAGTAAATAAGGTGCAAATCAAAGTCAGGCACCAATTAAAGTAATCAGAATCAATAAGTTTAAGTATTTCCTCTAATTAAGAGGTTAACTTTCAAACGGTAAGAACATGTAACCAATAAGGAAGCAAATCAACATATGATTGGAACATAACAAATAAGTAAATACTTTAAAATAGTGTAAGTATAGAACTGGTAATTAGGCTAGGTTCATAGAGTCCTACTTAAGGAAACAAATGTGGAGAAACAGTTGACAACATAATTAAATAAAAAATAAGCCAAGAGAATATTTTAAAGATTGAAATCAGTCGAGAATAGAGGATAACAATCATAGGGAATCAGGGATTCTGCTAGAAGGCAATATTAACCAAAGGAAAGTATTGCAACTGAATGGAGAAAACATAGCATAAGCAAGGATATGCAAAGTAGGGTAAAAGAATCACATAAATCAGGGATTTAAGTTAGAATATAGTAAAATGATTAAAGGAAAATAACGGAGTAAACATGATACGAGTAGAGGACACAAAGATCAGAAACCCTAATGAACAAAATATGGTAAAGTCACAGAAAAGCTCAGAACATTCGTGGGAAATATGTACACATACAGATTAAACGAGCAAAATCATCAAAACAGACTCAGAATCCTAAGATTAAGGCAAAGCCAATTAGGGTTTCCAACATAGTAAGTCAGATGAAGGAAAAAACACAAATAAATTTTGCAAACATAGTAGAAATTAAAGAATAATACTTAAGATCATAAATAAAATCATTCTTTTTTTTTTCAGAAAGGTGTTAAGAAACCCTAGCTTGAAGATTAAGAGTCATTTTTAAAGAAAACTCGGAATCTTTAAGGAAAATAGAAAAAATAACTCAGAATACATCCAGATCTGTCATAGATCTAAGCTATCGAGAGCCAACAATTAGGGTTTTAGTAATATAACCCAAAAGAGAGAAAATCTGCTCAGAAACCATAGGTTTTGGCCGGAGATGGGAAGATCTTACTCGGACAGGCCAAGGGTGGCCTGAGAAGGCATGAATAGTCATGGGGTGAGGTGAACCGCTTCAGGATCTCCTAAGAAACTCCGGAAAGTGATACCCGGTGTAGGAGGGAGCCATGAAGCTAAGAGGAGTGAGGACCCATGGTTTCCGGCAAGAGAGGTAGCCGGAGAAGACGAGCCATCTTCATCAGAGAAAAAAAGACTGGAAGTCTCTAGAAGAGACTAGAGAGAGAGAGAGAGAGAGAGTTAGAGAGATGTGGGACCGGTGAGAATGAGAGGGGTCGGGGGGTTAGTTTAGTTTAATTAAGATAATAAAAACCTGGGTCGTTGATCTAATTTGTTCAACGACTCAGATTGGTTTGGGGTTGGGCAGGGTAGGATATGGTATTGGGCAGGGTAGGATATGGTATTGGGCTTGGGGGTCTGGGCTAGTTTAATTGGGTAGGTTTGGGTTTAATTGGGGGCTAGAATTTGAATGAAATGTGGCTAGCTGTTAAATACTCAATTAAAATGTTAAATGCTCAATTAAAATTAATTAAAATAACTAATAATCAGAAGAATGAAATTGGTGATTAAGAAATAAAATAAAGATGATTAATCAGTATTTAAAAATATAAATGATCAATTATTGGATAGAAATAGCATAAAAATATATGGTTAGGCTATAATTGCAAAATTATTGGAATTATAGCCAAAAGGTGACAGTTTGACCGATTGTGAAATAATTTGATCTTAACAAGACCAAAAATAATGTATTAAGTCAAGAGATGTCTTTGACATCATTTGTAATGAAATTTACAATCAATTATTAGACATAAAATACTGGATAAATTAGAAATAAATTTATAAAAATATGAGAAAAAATTATGGAAAAACACCAATTATTATAAAAAGTGATTTCGAAGGTATATATGCAAATTTAAAAAATAGTGTGAGGAAAATTGGGCATCAACAACTGCCCCTCTTTACCTGGAAAGCATGGAAGAGTTGTCGGGTAAAGACATAATGGCCAATTTTGACCGAGCGAAGCGGTTTGAAGAGGTTTAGGCCGCGCCCTGGTTTCTGAGCTGCCTACATATCCCTATTTTTACAGGAATCAGGTCGTATGTAGTTCAAGAGCCACCGACGAAGTATGCCGATGAAGTTTTATAAGGACGGACGCAACATATATGACTGATTGAATGAACGACCTACATGGTAATTAAGAGAACTGGAGCGGGATCACTCCTGTCGGGACAGTTGCTGCTTGCCGGGTTACCTGCAATTGAGTAATACAAGCATATCGTGCATAATTTAAACATGGTGAAAATTCCCGTTGGACTATGAATGTTGTCTTTGGACGGTTAAGGATGACGTCTTTAGACCATGATGTCCTGGGCCATGAATTTCTTGATGCAGGATTCGCAGGCAATGAAATGATGTTCTCGGACCATGAAGATGGTGCCTCCAAACCATGATGCCTTTGAATAATGATATGCAAACTGATAAAAGAGATCCTCGGGCCATGACATGGTGTTCTCGGGCCATGCAGATGGTGCCTCCGAACGATGACGCCTTTGGATAAGTTGGCGATATTTTAGCCCATGAAGATGCAATAGTATGATGCTGACAAGGCAGAGCTTAGTCTTGCGAATTAAAGGGGCAGAGCTTAGCCCAAAAAGAAAGCGCAGTAAATAATGCTAGAGGCATTGATTGCTTTTGAGAAGTAAATGGAGGTAGAGTTTAACCTCAGAAGGCAGAATGATAGCCTTATGTAATATGCGAATGCAGATGGAGACAACGTTTAGTCTCGGAAGGTAGAGAGGTAGCCTTATGCAATTTGCGAATGCAGATGGAGACAACGTCCAGTCTCGGAAGGCAGAAAGGTAGCCTTATGCAATATGCAAATGTAGATGGAGACAACATTTAGTCTCGTAAGGCAGAAAGGTAGCCTTATGCAATATGCGAATGCATATGGAGACAACGTTTAGTCTCGTAAGGCAGAAAGGTAGCCTTATGCAATATGCGAATGCAGATGAAGACAACGTTTAGTCTCGGAAGGCAGAAAGGTAGCCTTATGCAATATGCAAATTCAGATGGAGACACCGTTTAGTCTCGGAAGGCAGAAAGGCAGCCTTATGCAATATGAGAATGTAGATGGAGAGAGCGTTTAGTCTCGGAAGGCAGAAAGGTAGCCTTATGCAATATGCGAATGCAGATGGAGGTAGCGTTTAACCTCGGAAGGCAGAAATGTAGCCTTATGCAAGATTTAAGGAAGGACAACAGAAATTCTTAGCTGGTGTTAAATTGCGGTAGAGCATTGTGATACTGAAGCATCATTTGTGTTGATAATAAATGTTGGCATAATGAGTTTGAGGAACGATGTCTGTACTTTGAGAGGATAATATGTTTTGGGGCTTTTGCAATTTTGTGTCTGCATCCAAAGAAAGATCGTGAGTTTTGTGAAGGGGAAAGGTTAGTTCGCATTCCTGCTGGCTCTGCTTGGCTCGTTTGCTTGATCATGATGATATTGTTTGTGTCATTGGGGTAGCGTTTGCTAAACAAGCTGCTTCAGAAAAAATAAATATGCATGATTTTGTAATATGTAATCTAAAATAGTTTTTAGATGAACTGACGACATCACACGGCTTGAGATATTGCAACCTTTTCTGCTGCGGAATTTTGACGAGGACCCTCAAAATTCTGCCCCAGTTTGCTGGGTGGACGCCTCTAACTAGTGCTCGCACGGCGATTGGCTAAAATTGCTTCAGAATTTTGAGGAATTCTTCCCCAGTTGGCTGGGTGAAAGCTTGTGGACTTCTACTCGCTCGGAATTTTGAGGGCCCTCCTCAAAATTCTTCCCCAGTTTCCAATTGCGGGGAAAAATAGATTTTTATTGAATTGTGATCGAACCCATAGGGCTGCCTACGTGTCCCCTCTTAAATGGGAATCAAGTCAGGCGTAGTTCAAATTACATCACTGAGAAAGCATAAAGATTACACATGGTAGCACTTGACTGCATCTGAATTGATCGGTTTCGGCCAAACTTCTCCGTTCATTTCTACAAGTATGAGTGCTCCTCCTGTCAGCACTCTATGAACCATGTACGGACTTTTCCAGTTGGGAGAGAACTTCCCCTTGGCTTCATCTTGATGTGGAAAGATTTTCTTTAACACCAGTTGCCCTGGTGTGAATCGTCTCGGCTTGACTTTCTTGTTTAAGGCCCTGGCCATTCTGTTCTGATATAGTTGCTCATGACATACTGCATTCATTCTCTTCCCGTCTATGAGGGCTAGTTGCTCATAACGGCTCATTACCCACTCGGCATCGCTGAGCTCAGCTTCCTGTATGACTTTAAGAGATAGAATCTCCACTTCGGCATGAATTACATCCTATGTACCATAAACTAGCATATAGGGAGTTGCCCCTGTTGATGTGCGGACAGTGGTGCGGTATTCCATTAAGGCGAATGATATCTTTTCATGCCACTGCTTGTTACTTTCTATCATCTTCCTTAGTATTTTCTTGATGTTTTTATTAGCGGCCTCTACGGCTCCATTCATCTAAGGTCTGTATGATGTGGAAGAGTGTTTGATCTTGAAAGTTTCACACATAGCTTTCATCAAGTCACTGTTGAGATTAGAACCATTGTCTGTGATGATTGACTCGGGAACTCCAATCCAACAAACAATGCGGTCGCGGACAAAGTCGGCCACGACTTTCTTAGTAACTGCTTTGTAGGAGGCTGCTTCGACCCATTTAGTGAAGTAGTCAATGGCGACCAGAATGAACCTGTGGTCATTGGAGGCGGCAGGCTTGATTGGTCCAATAACGTCCATACCCCAGCGGCGAACGACCATGGTGAGCTGGTTGCATTGAGCTCACTTGGAGGCAACTTTATCATATCCCCATGTATTTGGAAGCGGTGGCACTTCCGAACATATTGGATGCAGTCCATTTCCATAGTCATCCAAAAGTAACCGGCTCAGATTATCTTCTTTGCTAGAACAAAACCGTTCATATGTGGGCCGCAGTTCCCAGCATGAATTTCTTCCAGCAATTTTGATGCTTCTTTTGCGTCGACACACCTTAATAACCCCAAATCGGGAGTCCTCCTATACAGGATTCCTCCGCTGTGAAAGAAATTGTTGGACAATCTCTAAAGTGTGCGTTTCTGAGTGGAATTTGCAAGCTCGGGGTATTCTCTTTTTGCCAAGTACTCATCGATGTCATGAAACCAAGGATTTCCATCTGCTTCTTCTTCGACATGGGCACAGTAAGCTAGTTGATTATGGATCTTTATAGGAATAGGGTCAATGAAATTCTTGTTCGGATGCTGGATCATTGAGGACAAAGTAGCTAATGCGTCGGCGAACTCATTCTGGATTCTGGGGACATGCCGGAACTCTATCTTTGTGAACCTATTTCTACATTCATGTACGTGGTGCAGATACGGCAGTATCTTGGAATTCTTTGTTGCCCATTCTCCTTGTACCTGATGTACCAATAAGTCTGAATCACCGATCACTAACAGTTCCTGAACGTTCATGTCAATGGCCATATTGAGCCTAAAGATGCAGACTTGATAAGGATATTGGATAATGTTGACCAGTCTCTGATACTAGGGCTGCTCCAATACCGACTCCCTTGAAGTTTTCTGCTCCATCAAAGAACATCCTCCAACCATCATAGGACTCTGCAATATCTTCTCCTATGAATGATACTTCTTCATCAGGAAAATATGTTTTCAGGGGTCCGTATCCTCCGTCTACGGGATTCTCAGCAAGATGGTCTACCAGAGCTTGTATTTTAACTGCCTTCTAAGTCATGTAAACAATGTCGAATTCGCTCAACAGGATTTTCCACTTGGCTAGCTTGCCAGTTGGCATGGGCTTCTGAAAGATGTACTTTAATGGATCCATCCTTGATATGAGATATGTTTTGTAGGCCCATAAGTAATGCCTCAGCTTTTGGGCAACCCAAGTTAGAGCACAACAGGTACGCTCTAATAGAGAATATCGGGCCTCATATGGAGTGAACTTCTTGCTGAGGTAATAAATAGCTTGTTCCTTCCTTCCCGTTTCATCGTGCTGCCCCAGAACACAGCCGAAAGCTCCATCTAACACATCAAGATAGAGTAACAGAGGTCTGCTTGGCTCGGGCGGTACTAGGACTGGAGGTGTTGACAAATATTCCTTGATTCTATCGAAAGCCTTTTGACAATCATCGGTCCACTTGTTCGCAACGTCCTTCTTTAGCATCTTAAGGATTGGTTCACAGATGACTTGTCTATAAACCGGCTGATGTAATTAAGCCTCCCCAAGAAACTCATCACATATTTCTTGTTCCTTGGTGGTGGTAGTTCATGAATGGCTTTGACTTTCGATGGATCCAATTCTATTCCCCGGCGGCTTACAATAAATCCCAGCAACTTCCCAGCAGGAACCCCGAATGCACACACTTCGCGGGGTTTAGTTTCAGATTGTATTTTCGCAATCTATTGAAAAACTTCCCCAAATTATCCATGTGATCAGAAGCTTTCTTTGATTTGATAATGACATCATCCACGTACACCTCGATCTCCGTGTGAATCATGTCATGGAATATGGTGGTCATGGCCCTCATATATGTGGCCCCTGCATTCTTTAGGACGAATGGCATCATCTTGTAATAATACACTCCCCACAGCGTAATGAACGCGGTTTTCTCAGCATCTTCCTCATCCATCCAAATCTGGTGATAACCAGTGAAGCAATCCGCGAAGGACTGCAATTCATGCTTGGCGCAATTATCAATCAGAATATGTATATTTGGCAAGGGGAAGTCGTCTTTCGGACTAGCCCGGTTGAGATCCTGGTAGTCGACACAGACTCTGACCGTCCCGTTCTTCTTTGGAATATGTACAATGTTGGCTAACCGTTTCGAGTACTCCACTACCCGGATAACTTTGGCGTTGATCTGCTTGGTAACTTCTTCTTTGATCTTCAAACTCATGTCCGGTTTGAACTTTCTGAGCTTCTGTTTCACTGGTGGACACATTGGATTGGTTGGCAGTTTGTGAGCCACAATAGACGTACTTAGACCAGTCATGTCATCATACAATCATGCAATACGTCCTCATACTCTTTTAGAAACTCTGTGTATTGTTCTTTTCTGATGGCGACAAATGAATGTTAATGCGAGTCTCCTTGACGTTTTTTGAATCTCCCAGGTTGATAACTTCAGTCTCATCCAGGTTGGACTCAAGCTTGTTCTCAAAGTTCTCAACTTCTTTGACAATCTCGTCAGGTATGTCGTCTTCATATGAATCAATGTCCGTTTGATGCGTTATCTCATTGCATGTCACAGTCATTGGTTCATCAAGACAAGAAATAGTAATGCTTTATAAATAAAGTAATGAGAGAAAACAATAGCAATAAATATCGGATTCGTAAGAGAAATTTAGAAGATGCTTTGATGGATTGCATAACTGTTTTGAACATTGAATATCTTTATTGCAGGAATTGAAAAATGCAGGAAAAGGAAAATCATTTAGTAAATAAAACAGTAAATAATGCTTGGTTTAGCCTTGCTACTTCGAGGCTCGTCGGGCTTTGGTCATCTTGATAGACCAGTTCTTGAGATATGTCCCCTTGATTACAGTTTGTATGGAAGGGCCTTCCTCCCCCTCCTCCTCGAGAACAACACATCAATCCATATCCTCGTCCTCTAGGAATAAACTCCTCATTGCTGCAAGTGCTTCTTCCTCGTCTGATCCATAAATAATGTCGGCCTGCTTGAAAGTTTGCTCAAGATGAGGTATCGGCTGCTCCAAAAGGTAATAGGGACCGCGCCAAGGTGGCGACAGTCGTTGAATTCCTGCCAAGTGTACTTATACCTTAGACCGAAAGTGGTTCCATGTTCCTTGAGCTTTATAAGCTTCGTGATCCCTTGGAGGTTCTTATCGAGCCCTTTTCCTGGCTCATATCCTCCAGTTCAGGATGCTCTCAATCTTGCTATCCCACCACTTATCCTTGTCGATAGCATTGACCCGCTCAATGTGGTGGTAAGTTCCCCCGCCTATCTTCCTTTTCCCGTCAATCACCGGAATAGTTTGACAACTGTACACCATCACCATGAATAATCACCTCTTGGTGGTTCCACTAAAATTTTACCGCCTGATGTGCGTTGACACTACGGCCCGAGCAGCATGAATCTAGGGTCGTCCCAACAACAGGTTGTAGGATGCTGGCACTTCTATCACCTGGAAATCCACTTTGAACCAAGTCGGTCCCATCTGCACAGATAGACTGATATCCCCCATGGTGGACCTTTGAGAACCGTCGAAGGCTTTCACGTTAATCGCTCCATCTCTAGTGAGAATGATAGGGGACGGGGGAGGGGGTTAGTTTAGGTTAATTAAGGTAATAAAACCTGGGTCGTTGATCTAATTTGATCAACGACTTAGATTGGTTTAGGGTTGGGCCGGGTAGGATATGGTATTGGGCTCGGGGGTCTGGGATATTTTAATTGCGTGGGTTTGGGTTTAATTGGGGTCTGGAATTTAAATAAAATGTGGTCAGCTGTTAAATACTCAATTAAAATGTTAAATGCTCAATGAAAATTAATTAAAATAATTTATAATCAGAAGACTGAAATTGGTGATTAAGAAATAAAATAAAGATGGTTAGTCAGTATTTGAAAATATAAATGATCAATTATTGGATAGAAATAACATAAAAATATATGGTTAGGCTATAATTGCAAAATTATTGAAATTATAGCCAAAAGGTGCCAATTTGACCGATTGTGAAATAATTTGATCATAACAAGGCCAAAAATAATGTATTAACTCAAGAGATCTCTTTGAAATCATTTGTAATGCAATTTACAATTAATTATTAGAGATAAAAATACTGGATAAATTAGAAATAAATTTATAAAAATATGAGAAAATTATGGAAGAATACCAATTATTATAAAAAGTGATTTCGAAGGTATATATGCAAATTTAAAAAATTGTTTGAGGAAAAATTGGGTATCAACATTCTTACCCTTTTTTTTTCGACTCTGCTGGTATGTGTGTGTTTGTGTGTGTTTAAAGGTTTTGGAGAAAGGGAGTTCGCGGCGCCGGTGACTGGAGGTGTGGTGGTTATGGTGGTCGTGAAGGTTTGAGAGACAGGGAGCGGCAGCGGTTTGGTGGTGTGTTGGGGGAAATCTGACCGCTGCTTCTCGGGGCGTGGCCGATGGTGACGAGAAGAAGAAGAGGCGGCGATGTGGATCCTCTCCGGCAGGTTTGAGGGTGGCGGTTGGTAGGGATTGGGTTGGGAGGGGTCTTTTTTTTTTTGTTACTGTTCCCTTATCCTCTGTTAATCTATGAAGGGAGTATCGTAGGGTCTAAGGTTTTTAGAGGCTAGTCTTAGGGTTATAGTCAGGTTAATGGGCTAAGGGTTATTTGGACCAATGAGTTAATGGGTTAGGTCCGAATTAGGCAAAATTTTTGGCCAAATTTACCTTTAAAAAGTGGCCATTTAATTTTGCTAGATTAAAAATATTAACTCCTACAATAATAACTATTAAAATATCTAATACCTTAATTAAATAGATAAAACCGAGATTATTTTTGTATTTTTGAATTTTTGTGATAGAATTAAGTAAAAGAGTTAAAACTAGTTAAAATAACGATATTAGGCCTAAACTAAATATTTAAATGCTAAAAAGTATAAAATCTCGGAGAGGGTAAAAAATTATATGTCTACAATGATGATGTGACGTATAAATAAATAACACCAGAGACTGAGATATGATATGCATATGAGTGCGTATGACTGAGTATATAAAACAATGAAAGAATGTAACTCCACAACATGAATGACCTTAGTGGGTCCCAACAATATCGGCATAAGTCTAAACATGATATCTAGCATGATTGACAGCTCAATTACTATATTACATGGTGGAAACACATATGTCAAAAAAATTAGGGTCACTATACAGTGCCATGGGAACAATGGAGTCCCAATTCACAAGGTGCACGCCCACACGCCCGTCACCTAGCATGTGCGTCACCTCCATACTAATCTCACAACACATAATGCGGGGTTTCATACCCTCATCACTTAGTTTAGAAGAGTTACTTACCTCGAACAAGCCAACTCCAATATCGAGCAAGCCAAGCGATGCTCCAAAAATTCCATCTCGCGCATTCCGACCTTCGAACGACTCGAAACTAACCAAAAATAACTCAAATACATCAAATAATGCTAAAGGAACCAATCCAATCCAAAAAGGTCAAATCCTGAATCAAAACCCAAAATTAGCCCAAAAGCCCAACCCGGGCCCGCACCTCGGAACCCGACAAAACTCACAAAATCTGACAACCCATTAGATTACGAGTCCAACCATACTAGTTTCACTCAAATCTAACCCCAAATTGATGGTCAAAACTCAAAATATCATATTATGAAACTTTAGGCCAAAACCCCCAATTTCTCTTTAAGACCAAAAATGAAGATAGATTCATGAAATGTAATCAAAACCGAGTAGAGAACACTTACCCTAATCCTTGTGACGAAATTTACTCAAACAATTGCTTCAATCTGAGTCCCAGATCTTAAAATATGAATAAAGAACCAAAACCTCAATTTTTAGAACACTGCCAGCACTTTCGCATCTGCGGATAGGTGGTCGCATCTGCGACCTTCGCTTTTGCAGAAAAGGGCTCGCATTTGCGAGACAGGCCGCTTCTGCGATGGCCATGGCCACATCTGCAGTCGCGCTTCTGCGCGATTACCTCTGCACATGCGGACCTTCACTCCTCAATGAAACCTCGCATCTGCGATGCTTGGCTTGCATCTGCGTTCGTCGCACCTGCACAATATCAATCACAGGTGCGGAACACCAGAACCAACAACTCCCCAGCAATAGCAACATGAAGAAAAATGGTCCAAAATCGATCCGAAATACGCCCGAGCCCCTCGGGACTCTTTCCAAACATACCAACAAGTCCCATAACATAACAAGAACCTACTCGAGGCCTCAAAACACACATAACAACATTGAAATGATAAATCACACCCCAATTCGAAATGATTGAACTTTGAAACTTCAACTTCCGCAACAAATGCCGAAACCTATCAAATTATGTCCGATTGGCCTCAAATTTTGCACACAGGTCAAATTTGACCTTATGGACTTGCTCCAACATTCGTAATCGAAATCTGACCCTGATATCAAAAAGTCCACTCCCGGTCAAACATTCCAAAATTCCAACTTTCGCCATTTCAAACCAAATTTTACTACAGACCTCCAAATCATAATCCGGACGCGCTCCTACGTCCAAAATTACCCAACGAGTCTAACAGAACCATCAGAAATCCAATCCGAGGTCAATTACTCAAAATTCCAAAACTTGGTCAAAACTTTCAAATTTAAAGCTTCTATGTGAGAATCATTTCTCCAAATCAATTCTGAATAACCTCAAAACCAAAATCGAAAATTCACATAAGTCATAGTACATCATACAGATCTACTCATTCCCTCAAACAACCGAGCGAAGTACAAATTCTCAAAATGACCGGTCGGATCGTTATAGAAACTTGATGTTTATTGATCATGCTCATGTGTTCTTGTATTATCTGTTTTCATGTTTATATTGAGCATGTGACCATGCCGAGCGGATTGTCATTGTGATCATGTGTTCATGCCGGGCAGATTATGGTTGTGAGCATGTGACCACACCGGGCTGATTAAGATATTGGCATGTGAGTCGTCCATGTGGTTGTGATTTAAAATGTGGGCACAAGTTGCCATGAGAAAATGATGGTGGGTTGAGAGCCGTGACTTCTGACTATGAGATGAGGTATCTCGGGTAATTTCATTGTTAAACTTCTATTAGAATGACTTGATTAATTGGTTGTCATTTGTGTTCCTTATTTGGTTTTAACAGTACTTTCACGGTGTTCTTATTTCTTTATTGTTTATATCACATGTTGATTCTTGTTGCCATTTACTGATTCCTTCTTTCCATTATTAGCTTTATACTTCTATACTGCACAGGTTATTTTGACTAGTAGGTGTCTTGACTTGTATATCGTCACTACTCAATCGAGGTTAGTCTTGATACTTATTGGGTACCGATTGTGTTGTACTCATACTACACTTTTGCACATTTTTATGCAGAGCCAGGTATTGGAGATATCGAACTCGGGCAGAGCTAACTTATTGATCGCGAGGATTCAAGGTAGAGCCGCTTGATCATCGTAGTCTCTTGGAGTCCTTTCCTTACATTGTATTGTGAGCTTGTCATTTGAACAATATTGTATTTATATCTTTGAGAACTTTCCATATATTCAACTAGAGTTCGTGACTCTGTATTACCAAATGTTGGGAGATTGTTATGATTATTGTCGTGTAGGCATATTTCGCTTTTGTTTATATTTTTATATTAGAGTCTATTTAAGATTATCATTGTTAAACTTGTCTTAATTGTTGTTTGTAATCGTCTTACCTAGTCTTAGAGACTATGTGCCATCACGACGCCTGCGATGGGTTTTTAGGGTCGTAACAAGTTGGTATAAGAGCACTAGGTTTATAGGTTGTACGAGTGACGAGCAAGTTTAGTCTTGTAGATCGGTTCGGAGATGTCTGTACTTATCTTCGAGATGCTACAAAACTATTAGCTAAATTTCACTTCTTTCATTCCTATCATGTGGATTTGTTGATTTTGAAGTTTGAGCCTTTGTATCTCTATTCTCTCCCATATGGTGAGGACACATGCTACCGGATCAGCTGAGCAAACATCGGTGCCCCCTTCTAGAGTCACGAGAGGACGGGGCCGAGGTGGAAGTCGAGGAGGGGTACGTGCCACAGCTAGAGTACCAGCCAGAGCAGCAGTGAAGGAGCCACGAGAAGCTTCGATTAGGGGACAAGCACCAGAGGTACCTACTGTTACCCCCGGACTTCAGGAGACTTGAGCGCAATTCTTGAGCATGTTTGGTACATTTGCTCAGGCGAGATTGATCTCCATTGCACCAACTACTTAGTATATTGGGGAGAAGCTAAGACTCCCACCGCCCGTACTCCAGAGCAGTAGGCTCACATTGGTCAGGTTCCAGGTATGGTGGCGATACAACCTATTGTTCTGGTTCAGCTTGAGGTCAAGCCAGTGGCATTAAAGGAGGAGCAAAAGAGACTTGAGAGGTTCAAGAGATATAGTCCATCTACTTTAGTGGAATAACTACCAATGATGCACAGGGATTTATAGAGAAGTGTCACCGTATTCTGCGCACCATGCATGGGTATTGTGAAGACAAAGTTCCTTTTACTACATTTCAACTATCGGGAGCAGCGTATCAGTGGTGGTAGGTTTATGAGTAGGGTAGACCAGCCGATACAACACCCCCACTTGAGCTCAATTTTCAGAGATACTTTTAAGGGAGTTTGTTGCCCAGACCCTCTGGGATGCGTGGCACACAGACTTCGAGCAGTTGCGTCAGGGCACCATGACGGTGTCAAAGTATGCCATCAAGTTTAGTGAGCTATCCTTTCATGCATCTACTTCGTTTCCTACAGTCAAACAACCAGTTCGTACATTTATTGAGGGACTCACTTATAGTCTTAGATTCAGCATGGTTCACGAGTTGGAGACTGATACTCCATTAAGCAGGTTGTGGAGATTGTTAGGAGGTTAGAGCGTATTCGGGGTGAGGAGAGGGAGGATAAAGAGACCAAGAGGTATCGAGGTTCTGGAGAATTCTGTGGTCTACTCTTCAGCTAAGACCCATCACGACGGAGGCTCGGGTAGTCGGCCAGTCCAGTCCGCACTTCGGACTACTCATGTAGCTCTAGTTAGTTAGGCTAATATGGGGCAGTCATCTTTTAGTGCACCACCTGCACGAGGTTCCTATAGAGGTTATTCGAGTTATCCGGCACAGACTTAGTACAAGCTGCCACACCCGCAGAGGGGTTGTTATGAGTGTGGTGATACTAGACACATCACGATGAAGCAATTGCGTTCGCGTAGTGTTCTGAGGAACCTGGCATTTTTGTTCTTCGCGGTCGCAGAGAGGCGGCTGTGTTCCCGAGGCTTTGAGAATTTTGTCTTCGCGTTCGCATCAGAGCAGATAAAAAACTATCCAAACTTCAGATTCAACAAACAACTAATTAGACAAGTAAAATTATTAACGAGTGAAGTGATTTTGGGGGTTAGGGGGGCAGTTTTGGACAGTTATATGGAAAAAGGGGAATCAATTTAGGACCGTTGGATTGAAAGAGATGAAGGGCTGAGATGGGGTGTTACTAAAACGCCGTCGTTTAGAGTTTAAACGATGTCATTTAGTTTAATGGTAGGGTGGACCAAATTGGACTTATGAGGATTGAGCTGGACAGATGTTTGGACTTGTTAGGCTTTGGGCCAAGTAAATTGTTGGCCCAATTAACAAATGAGGGCAGGCATCCTTCTTTCTTTTCTTTATTTTTCTTTCTTTTTCTCTGATTCTAATATTCTAATTAAAATATAAAATAAACTAAATAAAATCCTAAATTAGACTCTAACTTAATCTATTTTTTAACCTTAACTTGTTTTCCATACTTAACACTAATTAATTTAAAACTAAAAGCTAAAATGCAGACATAACTATTGTATTTTTTTTATTTTTGTTTAATAATGCAACTAATAAACATAATTAAATTCTAAAATTCTAAACAATGAAGATTTTGGATATTTTTGGTGTTTACTTATGATTTTAAGATATTAAATATGCAACTAAATGCAAATAATAATTCCTAGAAATTTTTATGTAAAATTAAAACAATTAGAAAAATCTATTTTTGTGAATTTTATATGAGTATTTCTCATAGGGAAAATATTACGTGCTCACACCATCATGTAAATTTGGGAGCGAGGGATTGCTAGTATACCTAGGGACATATACACCTTTTCTTATGTGGTGTCACGGGAGACCGCTTTGTAGAATGTTTTTAATAGTTATGTATAAGAGAAGCAAAAATACTGAGGCTGCAGTAATTCTTTGAAAAAGCTCGATTCTCTTTGTTTTCGATCTTTCATTCCTCAATCCACTAATTCTTTCCTTCATATACCTCCTCACCAATAGATAGAGACAAATAGGAATAACCGAACCACATCTACAAAATGCCAGTACCATGCAGCTAAATATAAAAAATAACATCGCTTACAACACAATAAGTTAGAGGGTAATTTGGTAATTTATCTTTTAAAAGGCATTTTAGTAAACTAACTTTACCTAAAAGTGTTCATGCTTATAATATAGTATGATGATGTGACATTTGACGGTTTTAAACATGCCCGTGTGTGATTATAAAATCATGCCATTAACAGCTTGTTTGGATGGTCGTTACCTATTGTATTGCATCATATTATTACTTTAAATACGATTGTTGTTTTGGTTGTTACTTAAATTTTATTATATCGTATCGTTAAATCGGTCGTTACGTAACGAAGAAATGTGGCACTTTATGTAACGATCGATTTGGTGTGGTTGCGTCGTTATCTTGTCCTTTTCTCTCATCTCACCCTTCACTATTATTAAATAATTTAATTTATCATTTACCTTACCTTTTTATATAACAAATTTATCCCGTATCATAATTCTTTTTCATAATATTACAAATTTATTCTTCATATTGTTGGTGCATGATATCATGAAACAACGACAAACGATACAATCAATTCAAACATTGTATTCATCAAACGATACAATACAATACAATATAATACAATGCAATACAATGCATTATGAAATGATGTGTAAGAACCATACAAACAAACTGTAAGGATAAATAAGAAGATTAAAGTTAAATTATCTTAAATATAAAAGTGCATCAAACGGACTAAAAAATGTATCACATAAATTAGTCGATCCTTAAATTAAAAAAAGTAGGCATTCAATTATTTGTTTATGTTTTAACAGCTTTTTTTTTTAACAAATTAATAAAATTGGTGATTTCTTAATCGAGGACATAATTAAAAGAGTATAGATTTATTTTGAAGAGATAAGGTCTTGAAAAGAAAAGAATTGATTCCCAACAGTCTTATAGGAGAAAGGAGATTTAGATTGATAATGGAATCCTTTTGTGCACCATATTTACCAAATCTAATGTCATATTCCAAAGTACATGACTTGCTTTATACCTTTTGTTTGCTAATAATTCAAGGGATTTGGCCGATAATCTATTTTCAGTAATGGGATTGGATCCCCTCCGATACTATTTTGCCCATTAATTTTCAATAGTGTTTGATATGTGCCATGTGGACAACAGATAACCAAAAGTTTGGTCCTAAAACGCCAAAAAGTAAGGAATGATCATGATAAAGTAATGATTATGGTTCATTAGGTCGTTTTTGATAGGCCTATAAAATTTTAGGCGATTCGGAGTCTGTCGCTCAAATTCACAAAACCCGCCGCCCACGTAATTCCTATTTTTTTTTTACGTATTTTATGGCCCTTAAACACCACAAAACGAGAAATGATCATGACGAAACTATAACTATTGTTCATTAGGCCGTTTTCAATATGCCCACAAAATTTTAGACGATTCAAAGTCCGTCGGCTGAATTCATGAAGATGGCGTGAACATTAGCACATGAAATATTGGAAATCATCCTGAATTCCCGTTTTATGGCAAAAAGATGTCAAAAATGAGAAACAGTAATAGGGAAGCAATGATTATTATTTATTAGATCATTTCAAATGGCCCCATAATATTTTAGGCGATTCGAAACCCGTCGCCCGAATTCATGAAGATGACGTGGACATTAGCACGCAAAAAATAATCCAAAGTCTGGATAGTTAGCTCTCAACCTTCCAGTAAAAAAAAACAACGTCGATGAAGGTGTGTAGGTGCACTATTACGTGGTGGGGATTGCAACTTTCCATAAATTTCTCATTTGTCACTCAATGACGATACCTTGCTTATTTCTTTTTTTTTGGAGGATCGACGAATTGAATAATATTTTTGTTCTAATTTTTAGCTCTTTTTTCCGAATCAAACTTTTCCTTACCATAGTGGTTGAATTCCTATTATACATGATACAAGTCGAATCCTAAATATAGAAATAGAAGAAGGTGGACCCCCTCTCGGTCGAATCCTAGATTTAGAAATCTTCATGCATTCCCGTTTTATGCTCTTAAAATGCCAAAATGAGGAACGGTCATGGCGAATCAATTATTAATGTTCATTAGGTTGTTTATAATGGACTCACAAAATTTTAGATAATTCGGAGACTGTCGCCCAAATTCGTGAAGATGTCGTGAACAATTCCTATTTTGTGGCCCTAAATGCCAAAAATAAGATATGGCAAAGCAATTAATATTGTTCATTAGGTCGTTCCTGATGGGCCCACAAAAGTTTATGCGATTCGGATCCCGTCGCCCGAATTTATGAAGATGGTGTGAACATTAGCACATGAAAATTTTGAAATAATCTAGAATTTTTATTTTATGGCTCTAAAACTCCAAAATGAGGAACATTCATGGCGAAGTAATAACTATTGATCATTAGGTTATTTTCGATGGCCCCACAAAATTATAGGCAATTCGGAGAATGTCACATGAATTTGTAAAAATGGCGTGGACGTAAATGAAAAATTGGAAATCGTCATGTATTCCTGTTTTATGGTCCAAAATACCAAAAACAAGGAACAGCCATAGTTAACAATGAATATTATTTATGAGGTCTTTTCTAATGGGACCACAACATATTTTTAGGCGATTTGGAGCATGTCTCTTGAATTCACGAAGATAGAGTGGACATTAACACACATAAAATTGGAAATCGTTCCGAATTCCTATTATATGGTCCTAAAACGCCAAAAAAATGAGGAACGATCATGGTGAAATGATGACTATTGTTCATTGGGTCATTTTTTACGGTCCCACAAAATTTTAGGCGATCAGGAGCCCATCGCCTGAATTCATGAAGATGGTGTGGATATTAGCATACGAAAAATTGAAAATCATCTTGATTCCTATTTTATAGCCATAAAGTGCCAAAACTAAAGAAAAAAAATTGCCATGGCGAAGCAATGACAATTATGCATTAGGTCATTTCTGATAGGCCCATAAAATTGTAGGCAATTAAGAGCCCGTTGCCCGAATTCATGAAGATGGCATGGACTAGTACATGAAAAATCAGAAATCGTCTTAAATTCATGTTTATCGCTCTAAAATGCCAAAAAATGAATAACGGTCACGACGAAGCAACGACTATTGTTCATTAGGTCTTTCCTAATGGAACAACATAATTTTAGGTGACTCGGAGCCCCTCACCTGTGTCACGACCCAAAAATCCATTAAGGTCGTGAAGGCGACGGACACCACTGTCGGGCAAACCAACAATAAATAATCAATTTATTTCTCATTTAAGTATTTTTGAAATCATGAGTTTTTTTCAATGTAATAGTAAAGGGTGGACTTAACAGAATAAGCAATAATGTTTTTAACAATTTCAATACTGAATAACCCGTAATCATCCCAAAATCCGGTGTCACAAGTGCATGAGCGTTTACTAAGGAATAAAATAAAGTACAATAGCTGTCCGGAATACAATTTGGACAGAAAGAGAAATACCAATACTTCGAAGGAGACTCTGCTGGTTGCAGATCGTACATAAGATGTAGCTCATCTAAGTCCCCGTGTCAACCACGCCGATGCGCCCACAAGGCCACTATCCATACATATACATGTACAACAAAATGTACAACAACTGTAGTATGAGTACGAAAACAACGCCCAGTAAGTATCCCGTCTAACCCTGATGAAGTAGTGACGAGAGGTCGACTCCGACACTTACTAGTGGTTCAATAATATGATAATGTGAACTTCTAATTAAGCATAATGTACAATATAAGGCTCAGAACAAGAAATAACTGAACAAGTCTTCCCATTAATTAAGAGCTTAAATGACTTCCATTCTTTAAAACGTGTAATCACTCAAACAATGAATTTTATACCAATTACAAAAGGGACTTCCAATCCTATTGTCACACACAAATACCACGGAGGACGTTCAGCCCGATCCAACATAAATGTAAACTGTACACTGCCGAGAATCGAACGACGCGAACCATAGATGCATCTATTACCCCGCTCGTGAATCATAGATGGGGCGCGGTCAAATATAAATTTAAAGGAATTACCCTGCTCGCGAATCATGCATGCGACGCGGTAAAATATAAATTTAAAGGAATTACCCCGCTCACGAATCATACATGCGACGCGGTAAAATATAAATTTAAAAGAGTTACCCCACTCGCGAATCATACATGCAACGCGGTCAGATATATGTTTCTTAAGTTATTAAAGTATTCTTCCTTTGTTTTCAAAATATGAAATTTCAATGAAAACTTTTAAAATCCCCATTTTTATGACAATTTCAAAAACTTTTAAGATCCCCATTTTTATGACAATTTCAACTCCATTCAAAACATTTAATAAGCAAACTCAATCCCGCTCTTTCTTAAGGAAATATTAAACATAAATCAATAATAATATCAACAAGGCATGATGTAAGCCAAAAACTACCCGGACATAGGCATAACTAGTAGCTACATATGGACTCTCGTCATCTCGTGTGTATGTAGCCCCCACAATTAGAAGCACATAATAATTTAGTTCGCCTATGGGGTTAATACCCTCTTACAAAATTAGAAAGGATACTTACCTATCTCCGAAGTTCCTTCTTCGGCTCCCAAGCCTTTCCAATAACTCGAATCGATGCTCAATTCTCCAAAACTAGTAAATAAATGTGGAAATCCATGAATATAAATATATACTCTAATACTCCTTATAATCCAATTTATAACAAATTTCAATTACGTTCTAAAAGTCGATAAAATCACCCTCGGGTCCACGTGCCCGGATTCCAAAAAAATTTCGAAGATAATCATTCCCATAACCTTATGAACTCAAATGTATGATTTATTCCCAATTCCATGCCCAAATTCGTGGTCAAAATTGAGAAGTACAAATTCTATGTTTTCTCCCCAAACCCCCCACAATTTATACTAATTTCCATGTTTAAATCCTTGTATAAACCATGTATTTAACTTATAATGAGTGGGAATCACTTACCTTGACATTGATGACGAAGAATGAGCTCCAAACTCGCTCCAAGACCGGCTCTCATGGGGGAAATGAAGTGAAAATCAAAGCCCTCATTTTTAAAGAACACACCGCCCATCCCCGACCTTTGCACATGCGGTCCAGTAGCCGCACCTGCGGCTTCGCAGGTGCGGGAAACCCTTCCGCTTCTGCGGCTTCTTCCGCTTCTGCGAGAGGCTTTTCGCTTCTGCGCTTGCACAGATGCGGCCAACAGCTTCACACTTGGCGGTCTTTCACCTGACTGTCCTACTCCACTCCTGCGACTCAAATGTCGCTTCTGCGCCCTCCGCACCTGCGACCAATACCTCGCAGGTGCGGGTACACCAGATATCAGCTGCCTCAACTCTTCTTCAAGTTCCAAATTTGATCCGCTAACCACCCGGAATCCACCCGAGGCCTCCGGGACACCGTCCAGTTACACCAACCAGTTCCAAAATACATTAAGAACTTAGTTGAGCCTTAAAATCACATCAAACAACATCGAAATCAAGAACCGCAACCCGATTCAAGCTTAATGTACTTTAGAACTTCAAACAACAACATTCGATGCCGAAACCTATCAAATCACGTCCGATTGACCTCAAATATTGCAGGCAAGTCATATTCAACATTACAGACCTACTCCAACTTCCGGAATTAGACCCCAACCCCGATATCAAAAAGTCCACTTCCGGTCAAACTTCTCAAAAACCTTCAAATTCCTAACTTAAGCCAAATGACCCCAAAATGAGCTACGAACCTCTGAATCCATTTTCGGACGCGCTCCAAATACCTGAATCACTATATGGAGCTATTATCAGACCCGGAATCCCGAACTGAGATCGACAACATAAAATACACCTCCACCCCAAATTCATGAAACTCTTCCAAAATGTTAACTTCCACAATAGGCGCTGAAACGCTCCCGGGTCATCCAAAACCCGATTTGAACATACACCAAAGTCCGAAATCATCATACGAACCTGCTGTAATATTCAAATCCCGATTTCGAGGTCGTTTACTCATAATCAACCCTTGGTCAGATTCTTCCAACTTTAAGCTTCCGAAATGAGAATTCTCTTTCCAACTCCACTCCGAACTTCATGAATTTCAATTCTGACCACACTTACAACTCATAATACCTGAAGTGAAGTTGCTCATGGCCTCAAATCTCTGAACGACGCGCTAGAGCTCAAAACGACCGATCGGGTCGTTACATTCTCTCCCACTTAAACTTGTGTTCGTCCTCGAACATGCTAAGAACTGCTCTGGAGTTGTTCGAAATCATTGTTTAACACCTCGTGCACCTACCCGTGCTACCACAACCCAGTTAAGCACATTAGCTCGAGAAAACCTGAAAATCCTATTTTACCTGGTCAATTAAGCCTTAGAGCCAAATTCCAACATATGAAATTCTCTACCAAGTCTGTTTCTAACATGCGAATACCATGTCCATCACTACACGATGTACCATTTCATACCTATTCTGAATCCACACCACGCACTGTATAATTCACCTAACCATAACAACACCCTCTAGCAATAATAGTCAAAATTCCACGAATCTGATGCCTACAATACACTCCATGACACATATAAGTCCTATTCCAGCTCTTGCAATACTTCCATGACGAAAGAGATGTGTATAAATTCACAACAACTGCTGAGTCAACAAATCATTGAGTCTCTCCTCCTGATAAGAACCATTACTCTATTATGAACCAAATAACGATAGTTGCTCTCAGATATACTGCATATAAATCCGATCGTACTGATCCCATGCCCGATAATCTTGTCTCACCCAGTACAAGCTGCTCAGACACTAAGCCACCTCAGACATTGCCAGAGGCCTCATATAATGCCACAACATGCCCACAATAAACAAACTCGAATGTGATACATAAAGAAACGAACTCTGGAAAGGGCTACTCAACCCACGTAACTAATTAGACAATCGAACTGGTGTTATGAACCTTTCTTAGAAAATGAGAAGCAATACATGAAAAAATAGGTAGGGGATATTGTACTCAACATCACACTGTTGCAGCGTGCAATCCGATCCAACCATGATACCCTTGGCAGCGTGCCACCCGATCCAAACAATATACCCGTGGCGGCGTGCCACTCAATCGACACATAATAATTTATAAGAAAACGATTACCGAGAAAAATGCTCATAACTACGAAATACTCGAATATCAACCACAAACACGCGAAGTGCATAATACAAATCCTTGGGAGATAGATAGCGCCATACGCTACGAAAGTCAAGCATAATAAAGGTGCAACAAATGATCTGCATCTTGAGATCCATCATGCTCTCACAACATCACGAATTACCTGGAAGCTCAATATGAGTGAAAATAACCAAAACTCCTCACAACCCACATGGCACAATACAGTATTACATGAAATAGCCAACGACATAATGATATCCAACGTCTGAATACTCCTCCATAGAATGCTATGCTGAAATGAACACATACAGTCTAATACAAAACCCACATTCACATTTAGATCCATCCACGAGCCTCAGATCGATTCTGATCATACCGCATAGGGACAATAATATTTCAGGGGTCCATAATACCCCTCTTTCCCATGAGGCACATGAACAACCGTCAAATTCGCGACAAACTTCCACAGTCCACAACTAAACGAACCGTCCGCTCTCTAGGCATAGATTCTCACATTAGCGATAGTACCAACATATCCATACTTGGTTTCAACCTTTAATCAATTATGTGAATACATGTCACACTTATACAATCTTCCCGTGGAACACGCTCCCACGACCTTCCGCACTAGGTAACAAGTCTACACATCCATACCACCAGCCATACTAATGCTGTAAAGAATAACAAGGATCCGCCAATCAGAACACAAAGCCTCTTACCCAGGACACCAATCGCAGGTGACGCTAAAGACAACACCAGCTTACTCTAACATCTGAATCCTTTCCTGCTCATTCGAGCTCGTGACATTCTTGCCAACACCGAACCGCAACATTGATCCTCAACTTCCAATTCCCATGCCGCTCATTGCACCTAACATGCCACTACGTGAGAGAAAAAGAATTTCATAATAACTCCGGAACCACTAATAGAATAAACACTTCATCATACAGAAGCCTTTCACTTAAATCATTTCAGGAGAACCATTGCAACACACAATTGAATTCCCATAACCGCAGAAAATACAAACCTCAAGTTGTGGTCTGAACCACCATAACTCAATCGGGATCCGTCTACCCATAAGATGCCATAATAATCAAATACCTCCAAATAAATCAAATTACGGCGGCCGTCAAGTCACGCACGTACCGCAAACAACTCACCTGTATAAATTAAGACGCTGAAGGAGTTGATCATTGCCACCATCATGCCAATTCAACCACTGCTACCCGAATCAATTTCTTTTAATTTACTCTGGACTTGCCTCAGAAGTAATAATAACTCCATTCAAAATATAACGAACTCAATTCGTACTCATCCTGAGCGACCCAATTCACGAGATCACGTTGTCTCAAAACCCACGAACCATCTCATACACTCTTTGTGCACACATTCACATATTCAACTGGTACAATCATTCTGATAATTTCTCTATGAACCCAAAGTTGTTTTCTCCCATTCCTCCAATGCTACACAGAAGACTGATGATAACATAGAACACTCCAGGTCCCTTCATAATCCACTGCAAAAGCTCAATACTTAACCGTACCACGGACTCTAAATCCTTAGGCACCGCACTTTAAATTTCGAACCTGCTAGGACCATTGTTGAGAGTCACCCACTCTGACTTGTTCCCGAATATAATCAAACTCCAAAGCCCTGCTCGCACATGAACACCCTCTCAAAGAAGTAATCGGTTGAATTCCTTTCCTTATGCATCACATCCACACAAAGCATAGACTCTGAGTCTTCCCAAAACCTGAACATGAACCGATAAGGCCAAAGATAACACATTCCTTAAATCCTTTGCTCGAATTACCACTGATGTTTTCTTTCCATAGTCGTAATAACACACCAATACACTTGTATTGGTAAAAATGAGCTTCACACGTGTAATACTTATAATGACTCAGCAATCTATGTGGAGCAATGACAACTGGACGAGACTTTATGAAGATGTACGAGATAAATAGGAACGGAACAACATACCCACGGGATAATCAGATACGGGAATCTCAACCTAATTGAGAAGGCGAAGAGACACGGTCAGAATGAATCAAGACGGAATAAAGGGAAGATTCGGGGATCTTCAATTAATGAGCCAAAACGTTACATAATCTTCACGCAACAGTTATGATTAATCATTGTAACGTTACATTAATGCCATTATTAGCCATTAATGCTCAATCACTGAAAGAGTACACGTTATATTAAGAAATTCCCTATAAAAGGGAGTAAAATATAACTTGTAAGGACATGTTCGAACCACTATTAAAATATACTTAATTTTTACGCATCTTTTTGCTTTCTATTTACGAATTACTTACAATTATTAGCATATTCTTTGGTTATCAGAAACCCGTGTTCTTCTTAAAATAGCTTTGGTAGAGAATCTAATTCGTTGGTTAAACAAATTGGTTCCATTACCGGGAATCTGATAATCTCTGTTTTTTCTCAAACAACATTCTGTAAATTATGCCGAACGCCAACGAAAACAACCAACAAAGGATTGGAACTCCAGTTCCATCACCTTCAGGTTCCCTACGAGGCTCAAGGGAACATTCCCCAGAGAGATCCACAACTCAAAATAATAATCACAATGGAAATGAACAAACAGGAGAACAAGATCTTGTAAAACAAATGGTTGGTAAATATGTGACTCAAGCCTTACAACCTTTCATGAGGGGACTTCCAGCTGCATCACCTACACCTCCTTCTAACAACACTACAACTGTAGAAAATCCACATTCCGGACTAGCAAACTCAGGAAGTAGAGGCACTCCAAATGAGTCCCTCTAAGCAAGACCAGGTATGTCCAGTAATCCATAATTACAGTCTTTATTACTAACCTTGCAGAAATAGGTGAAGGAACAAAACGACCGAATCGAGCAGATTCCTGGAGTACCACCTGTTATCAAAGGCATTGACGTTGATAGATATTCTCAACAACCTTGGAAACCAAATGCAGCACCCTTGCCTATTCCCAAGAAATTCAAAATGCCTGATATTCCCAAGTACGACGGGACAACTGATCCACGTGATCATGTAACTGCTTTTACTACAGGAGTAAAAGGCAATGATCTGACTAAATAAGAAATTGAATCAGTACTAGTCAAGAAGTTCGGAGAGACACTCACCAAAGGAGCACTAACATGGTATTCTCTTCTACCCGAAAATTATATTGACTCTTTTGCTGAGCTTGCAGATTCTTTTATAAAAGCACATTTCGGTGCACAAAAAGTCAAAAAAAGAATAAAAGACATATTCAAGATAAAACAAGGAGAAGCGGAGTTGCTCCGAGAATTTGTAGAGAGGTTTCAACGAGAAAGAATGCTACTACCAAGGGTACTTGGAAATTGGGCAGCAATGGCGTTTGCAAGCAACTTAAATGGCAGAAGCTCAGAAGCCACGAGAAGACTCAAGGAAAGCTTGAGAATTCCCAGCCACGACATGGAACAATGTCTATAACAGGTACAACACAAAGCTACGAATAGAAGAAGACACCATTTCTCAATCAAAAGCTCAAGATCAAGCCAGTTCTAGACGCTCTGAACCAGAAAGGAGAACAAGTAAGAACAGGTACGATCCATATATGGGACCTTCAGGAGGAGAAACTCGTTCCAAGTTTGAAAACACACGGTCGGAATATAGACCGTCAAATAGAGATACAAACTCATCCTTCTCAAGATCTAGAAAGATCGGAGGAACGGAACAAAAGTAATGCAAGAGTCGGAGACTACAACTTCAATGTAAGTACTTCTGAATTAATTACCGTACTGAGAAACATGGGCGATAAAGTTCGATGGCCCAAAGAAATGAGATTGAATCCAAACAGAAGGAATCAAGACATTTGGTGCGAATTCCATAACGATCATGGACAAAGAACATCAGATTGTAGATTGTTGCAAGGTGAGGTAGAACAATTATTAAAACAGGGCTATCTAACAGAACTGTTTAGCGAAAAAGGCAAACATGCATAAATAAAGAACAGGCAAGAGCCCCCGAAACCACCATCTCTAAAGAGAACAGTGAATGTGATACACGAAGGAGAGCAGGTGAACGGAGTAGTCTGCAAAAGAACAACAAAATTCACAATTACACATGGGAAGCGAATTCGTGAAGACATGGAAGCAGACAATATAATGTTCGACAATGCAGATGGCAATGGATTGTTGCTTCATCATAACGACGCTCTGTTAATATCTCTACTCATACATGACACTAATGTAAAAAGAGTGTTGATTGATCCAGGTAGCTCAGTCAACATCATTCTATTGAGAGTTGTGGAAGAAATTCTAATGGAGGATCGAGTAATCCCAAATGCACGAGCCTTATCTGGGTTTTACAACTCTACGGTCATAACAAAAGGATAAATTGAGCTTAGTACCTATGCAGAAGGAGTAATCAAAAATACGAAATTTCAAGTCACCGACATCGATATGGCTTACAATGTAATCATGGGGAAACCATGGATCCATGAAATGGAAGCAATACCATCTACTTTACACCAGGTAATAGAATTCCCTTCCAAATGGGGAATTCAACAGATTCGAGGCGATCAGCAGAACTCAAGGAATATAAATTCAGTAGTACACTTAAACAAAAAAGAGGTAGCGGAAGAGTCAAAAGACGAGGAAATCACCCAATTAGGTACAGAAGAAGAAATTGGAACCCAAATAGGTGTGGACGAAGGAAGCCACGAGAAGGTGAACCAAATCACCACAGAGGCAACATCAACACATACGGACATGGATTCCAGACCCGATGTTATTCAGGAGCCAGAAGAAGACGAGCATATTAAAACAGCTATTGAGGATCTCGAAGCTATCCCACTGTTCGGGCAGAAGCCTAAGGAAAACGTTCATATAGGCACGAGGCTAAGCCTCGCAAGAAGAGGTAAGTTAATTGAATATTTAAAAGCTAACTCAGATTGTTTCGCTTGGTCCCATTAAGATATGACAGGTATACCTACGGAAGTGATGACTCATAAACTAAATGAAGATCCATCCTTCGTGCATGTCAAGAAAAAGAAAAGAAAGCAAGGACCATTCAAGAACCAAGTGATCGATGAAGAGGTACAAAAACTCTTGAAAATTGATTCAATACGCGAGGTAAAATATCCTAATTGGTTAGTTAATACTGTAGTGGTACCCTAAAAGAATGGTAAATGGAGAGTACGCGTAGATTACATAGATTTGAATAAAGCATGCCCCAAAGACTCCTTTCCATTACCACACATAGATCAAATGATTGATGCCACAACAGGTCATGAATTGTTGAGCTTTCTAGATGCATATTCTAGTTATAATCAGATAAAAATGGATCCCTCAGACGAGGAAAAAACTTCCTTTATTACAAACAGGGGGACTTATTGTTACAAAGTCATGCCATTTGGCCTGAAAAATGCTGGAGCCACGTATCAAAGGCTAGTGACCAAGATGTTCCAGGAACATCTGGGGGAAACAATGGAAGTATACATTGATGACATGCTGGTAAAATTAACTCAAACGGAAGATCATTTCCATCATCTTTCAATCACCTTCGAAATCCTGTGCAGGTATAACATGAAACTAAATCCAGAAAAATGCGCCTTTGGAATTAAATCATGTAAGTTTTTGGGTTTCCTTGTATCAAATAGGGCTATAGAAGTAAACCCTGCTCAGATTAAAGCTATTGATGAAAATCCTGATATACTTACGAGCAAAAAAGAAGTTCAAAAACTAACAAGAAGAATTGCAGCCTTAGGAAGATTTATCTCTAGGTCTTCAGAGAAAAGTTTTAAATTCTTTTCAGTTTTAAAAAAGCAGAATCATTTCAAATGGACTGAAGAATGCCAACATGCTCTTAAAGATCTGAAGGCATGTCTATCAAAACCCCCGCTGCTGTCTAAACCAAAAGAGGGGGAGAGGCTGTATTGCTATCTTGCCGTAGCAGAAATTGTCGTAAGTGCAGTACTGGTAAGAGAAGACAGAGGTAAACAATCTCCGATTTATTATGTAAGCAAGTCTTTATTAGATACTGAAACTAGATATCCTCATCTACAAAAATTAGCCTTAGCTCTAATCATGGCAGCTAGAAAGTTGAGACCATACTTTCAATGCCAATAACTGTTGTGACCTCGTATCCACTAAGAAATATTTTACATAAACAAGAGTTATCAGGGAGATTAGCTAAATGGGCAATAGAATTAAGAGAACGTGACATAATATATCAGCCTAAGACTATAATAAAGTCTCAGATTTTAGTTGATTTCGTCGCTGATTTTAATACTAGCATAATCCCTGAAGTGGAAAAAGAGTTACAACTCTTCAACGGGGCTAATCTTGGAATTTGGACCCTATTTACTGACGGCTCTTCTAACATAAAAGGAGCCAGCTTGGGAATTGTTTTAATATCACCTGCGGGTGAAAAGATACGACAAGCCATTAAATGTTATCCCATAACTAACAAAGAAGAAGAGTACGAAGTTGTCATTGCAGGGCTTGAACTGGCACGAGAACTCTCAATTGAGAAAATCGTGATGAAAAGTGACTCTCAACTAGTGGTAAACCAGATGCAAGGGACTTATACCGCAAGTGAGGCTCGGATGCAACAATATTTGGAAAAGGCATGAAACCTAGCAAGGCAATTCCAGTCATGGAAAGTTACGCAAATACCAAAGAGGAAAATGCAGAAGCGGATGCATTAGCTAACCTCGCAGAAGTTGCCGACGTAAAAAATAAAGACAGTGCAATTGTCATCACCTATTTCATTCAGCAATCGACCAGGACAAAAATGAGGTTACATGTAACAATTTAACATGGGATTGGAGAAACAAAATTGTAAACCTTTTGCAAAACGACACCGTGCCTGAAGATAGAAAAGCAGCTCAAGCACTTCGCCTGAAAGTTGCGTGGTACTGCCTAGTTTGTGAAACTTTATACCGTAAAAAGTTTGGAGGTCCCCTAGCAAAGTGCCTTGGACCCAATCAAACGGAGTACGTGATGAAGGAAGTACACGAAGGACACTGCGGAAACCATGCAAGAGTGAGATCCTTAGTCAAAACCCTAATCAGGGCAGGGTACTATTGGCCTAAAATGGAGGAAGATGCTGAGAGATTCGTAGCTTAATGCGACAAATGTCAACGATATGCCAACAATATGCACCGGGCAACAAAATTACTCCACCCAGTGATGTCACCATGGCCATTCATGAAATGGGGCATGGATATAGCGGACCCCTTCCCCCCGCTAAAGGAAATGTATGGTTCTTACTCGTATTAATTGATTATTTCACAAAATGGGTGGAGGCAGACGCTTTTAAACAAGTGCGAGAGAAAGAAGTGAAAAGCTTCATATGGAGACATATAATATGCCGCTTTGGAATACCAAAGGAGATCGTATGTGACAATGGCCCACAATTCATAGGCTCACAAATCACAGAATTCTTTGAAAGCTGGCAAATCAAGCGAATCACTTCATCACCATATCACCTCGTGGCTAATGGGCAAGCCGAGTCAACAAACAAAGTCATTGTCAACAACTTAAAGAAACGGTTGGAAAAAGCTAAGGAAAACTGCCCTGACGAGCAACCGACAGTATTATGGGCTTACAGAACTACTTCAAAAGTATCCACGGGAGAAACTCCATTCGCACTTGTCTATGATTCAGAAGCATTAATGACAGTGGAAATCGTCGAACCAAGCACGAGATTCACAACGGAAATGGAAGAAACAAACAACGACAAGTTAAGGACAAATCGAGATTTGCTCGAGTAAAGAAAAGATGTTGCATCAATAAGTATGGCAGCCCAAAAACAAATTATAGAGCGATATTACAACAGAAAAGCTCACCTCAGATATTTCAAAATTGGGGACTTCGTTCTTAAAAAACTCTTCCAATCAACAAAGGAAGCTGATGCAGGAAAGCTTAATCCAAACTGGGAAGGGCCCTACAAAGTCCGTGGCATTGCTGGAAAACGCGCTTACGAGCTGGAAACTATGGACGGCAGAATCTTACCAACCAGTTGGAATGTTTTTCATTTGAAGAAGTATTACTTCTGAAGTAAAGTAAAGTTACACTAACCATTTTAGATGATAGCCAAAAAGCTAACCCATCACAAGATGATGATATTAGACCTTCATAGACACGAGGAAGTAACTGAATTACCGGTCTAGGGTTACAACTTTCTGATGGACATTTTTAAAGGGTTAAGCAGTCATCATCTAAACTATATACCTTCGAGTCCCGTATGTTTTTCCTTTTTAGGAAAAGGACCACAAGGAAGGAATAGTCAAGTGCTCGAGATTTCATTCTTCAAAGCTCAAACACTTGGGGGACTATACAGTATGGAAGGCAAAGAAGAAGCAAAAAAGATTATCAAAAAGTCAAAGCTCAAGCCTGAAGATCCATATTCCCAACAAGTCAAGTACTATGAGCAAAATCAAAGAGCCAAAGACAAAAAAAAAACACAAAGCCTGATTCAAAACCTTCAAAAAAACATATTAGTAAATGTAAACGAATGTTTAAGTTAAGGGCAGAATATTAGATATGGATAAAAATGCACATCATTGTACTTAGTCAAAAACTGTTGTAAATGAAAACAGTTACGGATGAAGCAACATCCTTGTACTTATTTCAAAAACTGTTGTAAACAAAAACAGTTACGGGTAAAAATTCATACCCGTATATTTATTCAAAAAACTGTTATAAATGAAAAGAGTTATACCCTTGTATTAATTCGAAAAAGCTGTTACAAAAGAAAAACAGTTACGAGTACAAGTTTATACCAAATCTGTTGTAAGAAATACAGTTGCAAAGGAGTTATAGACGATACACAAACACATGTAAGATGTTGCGAAAGTTCGAAAAAATACAAAGACTTTCTAAAAACATTGTCAAAAAAAAAATGTGAAATTCCTATCTCTCTTTTGTACATTTATACCATTATGAAGTTGAGACGTCTTCTTCATTAAGTGTCGATCAAAAAAGGGCCCTCTTTTATAAATCGTGCCTATTACGAAAAGGTACGAAAAATCTAAGCATTTTTTTAAATGCAAAGTCAAAAACTCAGAGGTAAACTAAAAACCTTAAAAAGAAAGCATGCAAAGATTTAAGAGTGAAAACAAAAACTCAAAGGAATCGAAAGTCATGTCGATATTACTATTATATATAGTGGCAAAAAAGCTAAGTATTAACTTAGTCTAAGCCTAATTTGTTTATACGAAAGTTGCTCTTAAGTTGTCAATTAGGGAGTTACAAAGGACCGAACTTTAACCCCCAATGGGACCGGGGGTAACCACCAATTGTTGCAAATAAAAAATAAAAGAACCAAGTTCCTTAAACTTTTTCACTAGATGGGGGGTTGTCTTCACTAACAGGAGGAGCGGCTTGAGATGGAAAGACACGAGCAGCATGGTCCTTAGCCTCAGGTGAAGAGAAATTCTAACTTTCCTGATACTTCTCAATCGTCTCTCTGGTTTTAGCAATTTCGGCTTCCAAGTCAAAACCCTCTTGGCCCATTTCTGTCAATGTGTCAAGACGGGAATTCAAATAAGCCCAGCTAACATCGATGGCTGCTTTGTCTTCAAGAGCCTCGTAGTATTTCTCCCATTGTTCAGCTTCAGCTCTTAGCTCATCTCTTTCAACCACAACAGCATCATGAGAGGCCTGTAAAGGAGCGATGGATCTTTCCAGAAATTGGACCTTCTCTGAAGAGTACGAAGGTCTTCTTGAGTTTGGGTGAGCAATTGAACAAGTTCTCCAGAGTACACCTCCTTTGGTCCAACAAATCCTTCAGGATCATAATATCCTCTGTGACACGGGAAAGCTGCTCCACAAATGAAGACTCTAAGACACTTTTGTCCTTACCCGCCTGGTTCGAAGATGCCTTCTCAATGGCCAGTTCTGCTGCCATAACCCTAACTTGTCGCTCCAAGGTACACTTTTCCTCCTCCATTGCCTCCATGTCAAGCTTTCAACTCTCGTACTGCTCCTTCAAATTATCATACTCAATATGGAAGTCATTTGATGCTTGCTCCGATTGAACAAATCCCTTCATTAGCTCTGTACCTATAAGGTTGATCTGCATAAAATGATAAATTAGATACGGTAAGAATATATACAAGTACATATGGAGGAAAAGCAAGTTTTACCTTTAAAGACAAGTGCACAATCTCGTTCATCCAAGTCAGGGAGTTGTGGCTTTCTAGCTTAGACTTCTCAGTCGAACCTATCAATGGCTTTAACCATACATCAGCCTGGCCCGACGTTTTCAAGAGGCTGCCCGCCGCAGGAACCATTATTGTAACTTGCTTCATCACCCCCTGCTAGAAGACCCTACTTCAACAGCAGAAGGCATGGAATCAGGGGAGGGCGAACGAGCCACAAAAGGAGTAGGTTGAAGAGAAGCAACAGGAGCAAGAACGGAAATGGGAGCAGAGGCAGCAACATGAGCAATAAACAAAAGTTTCTTAGCAGCAGGAGGAGAGAAAACAGCAAGATGAGCTTCATCAGAGATGGTATCAAAACCTTGTTGGAACAGGTGATCAATAGACTCACGAACAGGAGAGGGAGTTGCATCTTCAGGAGCGGAAAGTTCTGATTCAGGAATAGGAGGATCAACAACGGGTGCAGATTCATCATCAGAGACCACCCTCTTTTATGTGACCTATGGACCAGCGAACCCTCTTCTTCCTCTAAGGTCCTGGACCCACTTGCTTTTCTTTTCGACGAGGAGGAACCAACAATGATCTCCTGGGCCTTAGCTAGAGACAGCCTTGAAGCGGACACAGCCGCAGCAGAAACTCCACGATCAGGAAACCCTACGAAATAAAAGGGGTCAGATAAAGCTCAAAAAGAGAAGAAGTAAAAACAAAAAACATCACTAACCGTAGGTCTTCACCTTCCAACAAAACCTCAAAGAGAGGTACTTCACGAATATTCTTCTAAAGGATCGATTGACAAGAGTTTTTCTACCCAATTACGGAAACCGGAGACATTCTCGACGGTTCCCATGGTTGCTGCAAAAGAAGAAGAAACAGTCACGGTACTGAAATTTCATCAAAAGTGAAGAAAAGGAAAGTGAGCAAAACTGTACTCATGTGCAAAGTTCCACTTCTCAGGGAAGGGGAGATTTTCTTCACCTACTAAACCTGCAGTAGGGACAGCAACATACTGGACATACCACCCTCTATCTTTGTAATCATCTGGAGTAACTAACACCCCTTTACTCCTAGCCGCGAGAGTAAACACTCCTTGGCGGAATAGTATGGGAGAATAGAGGTGAATAAGATGATGAAAAGTAAAGGGTACAAAAGTAAATTGGCCAAATACCTAAGGCACACGACTACTCGCCAAATAAGAGGACCGACTTGTCCCAGACAAACTTTGAAGAATCGACAAAACTCGATGATAACAGGGATGATGGGAGGCTTGAATACTAATGTGAAGGGATAATTATAGACATAAGAATATCCAGTCTTGTAATAGGTTATTCTTTGGTTATCATTAGGAACAACAACAGGAAAATCAGGCTCCCAATAACAATCCCTGCGTACAAGAGACACTAAGCCCTCTGTTATTTGGGTAGGATAAAGGTCAACACTGTCATGTGATGACATTGAAGAAAGCTCTCACTCATGGCTTGACTATCCTTGGCAAAAGAAAACTCCACATGAACAATCTCATCTACTCTCGACTCACGAAGCAGTTCATTGTCTTCTCTACTATTTGATGAAGATCTAGAAACCCTAGCCCTCGAAGAAGAAGAAGGAGTGTTAGATCTAGAAGATGGCGGGGGAGAAGAATAAGAAGAAGAACCCCTGGAAGGAGTAGAATTTAAGCTCCTAAGCCTACCACCCCTTCTACTCCGTGTGTGAGCAGAATAAGGAGTCAGTTCATCTACAATGACGACCTTTTTAGATTGCTAGTTTGAAGAAGACATATTTACGAAGCTGAAGAATTTACAAATAAAGAAAGAAGGTTAGAAGTTTTTCGTGAAATTAAAGAAAGGAAAAAGGGGTATTTATACTCAAAGGCAACAGTCAAAAAATGGAAAAAACAGTGATGTGAAAGTCATAATTGAAGCTGTCACTTCGAGACTGATGCAGCCGCAAAAAGCCCTAAAAGGCGCTGAATAATTGCAGAACCAATCCGGAAAAGCCACGTGGCACGGGCATTAAATGTAAGTGACAAGCGACGCATACATTCAGAGACGGATGCAATGGAACGAGTGAAGCGACGCAAAAATGTTCCCGCCATAAATGAGTATCCACTTACCAAATATTAATCGATAAATAAATGGTAAGTGAGGGGACTATATGTATTGGTAAAAATGCGCTTCACACGTGTAATACTTATGATGACTCAACAATCTATGTGGAGCAATGACAACATGACAACTGGACGAGACTTTATGAAGAGGTACGAGATAAAGAGGAACGGAACAGCATACCCACGGGGTAATCAAATACGGGAATCTCTACCTAATTGAGAAGGCGAAGAGACACGGTCAGAATGAATCAAAACAGAATAAAGGGCAGATTCGGGGATCTTCAATTAATGGGCCAAAACGTTACATAATATTGACGCAACAGTTACAGTTAATCGTTGTAATGTTACATTAATGCCATTATTAGCCATTAATGCTCAATCACTAAAAAATAACTTGTAAGGACACGTTCGAACCACTATTGAAATATACTTACTTTTATGCATCTTTCTGCTTTCTATTTATGAATTTACTTGCAATTATTAGCATATTCTTTGGTTATCAAAAACCCGTGTTCTTCTTAAAATAACTTTGGCAAAGAATCTAATTCTTTGGTTAAACAACACTGATAACTAGAAACTGCACAAGTAGATGACCACGCAGTCCAATCGTAGACGGTGGGTCTCCTCCACTTAGCTTGAAGCTACAATCATAAAACCCTGGAACCCACCAAGATTCCTTCTTCCCTATTGACATCCGCTAAAATCCAACAATGCATTCCAAACTCGAAGTCACGTTGCATCCTAATAAAATCCGTGGACCTAGTCACTGTCCACCATAAATTCCCAAATGGCTCCAAACTTTCCTCAAGGCGCGTGGCCATCCTACCACAGAACCCATATGTTACTCTGTCACTCCCCCACTTTGGTTCAACCCTCTCCTTTAAGAAACTGCTCGACTTCTGACTATCATACTTGACCTTCTAGCAATTCAACCACCGCAAAACACCTCCCACATGTCTTTCCTTGTCCTTCACCACCCAATTTTTGCCCCAAATCCGAATCCATATCTGTAACACCCCGAACAAATGAGCCGCTACCAACTATAAACCTCTTAGAAGATCATCTTTCTCGAGCCATCAATACTAGAATTACCAATTCGATTCCAAAATTTCTACACTCTGTTATATCTAACAACCGCATCTCAACCACCATTTCACAATACCCTGCCCCGAAGGAAAATTGAAGAAGGTCATAACATCGGTGAACCGTAACGCGTTCAACAAGGACTATGACACCATATCACAATTGAGAACTCCACCACGCTCGAAAATACCAAGCCTCGTTACTCAATCAACCCAAATCTGAACATTCCTAGTCCGATTGCCTTTCCTCCACCGAAAATAAAATACCAAATCTCTGAATCATGCACCGAGTAAACCTCCTTTCAGGTCATGTACTTCCCCAACGCATAGAGAAGCATCCTACCATTACACCACACTATGCGATGGAAACGCACGAATCATCATAACAATCAATGCCAAATATCAAAACCTTAGGTAATACTGATGCTGAGCTGGAACAACAGGACGGCCTTCCGAAAGACAATGGTAATAGCCCAATCAAATACGCGCGTAGAAACATCATGCACCATATCTTTAGTACCAGGACAATTCCTCGATTCCTAATCCATAACAGCATACCCACGGGTTAATCAAATACGGGAATCTCTACCTAATTGAGAAGGCGAAGAGACACGGTCAGAATGAATCAGAACGGAATAAAGGGCAGATTCGGGGATCTTCAATTAATGGGCCAAAACGTTACATAATATTGACGCAACAGTTACAATTAATCATTGTAACGTTACCTTAATGCCATTATTAGCCATTAATGCTCAATCACTAAAAAGTAAGTTGTAAGGACACGTTCGAACCACTATTGAAATATACTTACTTTTATGCATCTTTCTGCTTTCTATTTATGAATTTACTTACAATTATTAGCATATTATTTGGTTATCGAAAACCCGTGTTCTTCTTAAAATAACTTTGGCAAAGAATCTAATTCTTTGGTTAAACAACACTGATAACCAGAAACTAAACAAGTAGACGACCACGCAGTCCAATCGTAGACGGTGGGTCTCCTCCACTTAGATTGAAGCTACAATCACAAAACCCTGGAACCCACCAANGTTGCCCCAAATCCGAATCCATCTCCGTAACACCCCAAACGAATGAGCCGCTACCAACTATAAACCTCTTAGAAGATCATCTTTCTCGAGCCATCAATACTAGAATTACCAATTCGATTCCTAAATTGCTACACTCTGTTATATCTGACAACCGCATTTCAAGCACCATTTCACAATACCCTGCCCCGAAGGAAAATTGAAGAAGGTCATAACATCGGCAAATCGTAACGCGTTCAACAAGGACGATGACACCATATCACAATTGAGAACTCCACCACGCTCGAAAATACCAAGCCTCGTTACTCCATCAACCCAAATCTGAACATTCCTAGTCCGATTGCCTTTCCTCCACCGAAAATAAAATACCAAATCTTTGAATCATGCACCGAGTAAACCTCCTTTCAGGTCATGTACTGCCCCGACGCATAGAGAAGCATCCTACCATTACACCACACTATGCGATGGAAACGCATGAATCGTCATAACAATCAATGCCAAATCTCAAAACCTTAGGTAATACTGATGCTGAGCTGGAACGACAGGACGGCCTTCCGAAAGACAATGGTAATAGCCCAATCAAATACGCACGTAGAAACATCATGCACCATATCTGTAGTACCAGGACAATTCCTCGATTCCTAATCCATAACAGCATACCCACGGGGTAATCAAATACGGGAATCTCTACCTAATTGAGAAGGCGAAGAGACACGGTCAGAATGAATCAGAACGGAACAAAAGGGCAGATTCGGGGATCTTCAATTAATGGGCCAAAACGTTACATAATCTTGACGCAACAGTTACAGTTAATCATTGTAACGTTTCATTAATGCCATTATTAGCAATTAATGCTCAATCACTAAGAAGTAACTTGTAAGGACACGTTCGAACCACTATTGAAATATACTTACTTTTATGCATCTTTCTGCTTTCTATTTATGAATTTACTTACAATTATTGGCATATTCTTTGGTTATCAAAAACCAGTGTTCTTCTTAAAATAACTTTGGCAAAGAATCTAATTCTTTGGTTAAACAACATTGATAACCAGAAACTGCACAAGTAGACGACCACGCAGTCCAATCGTAGACGGTGGGTCTCCTCCACTTAGATTGAAGCTA